>PPJL03000062.1:0-53981 GCA_003705745.3 Blastobotrys muscicola | reverse complement strand
GTGCTTTGTGGGGCCAGTCACCGTCATGAGAGGCATTGTAGCAGCAACGGATCTCTATTCGTCTCAAATTAAAGAGATCAGGGACTTTTTGAACCATGGCCGTGAACCTGTTCCACGCTCTCGCGAATTCTTTTAGCCGCACAGCCGTCATTCTGTACCTTTCGTCAGTCGCGACGACGGTCAACTCAAGTATCTCCTTCTGTAAGAGATAAATTTAATCATAATAATGGGACTCCTTGGACCCGCTGTGGCTCGATCATAATTAATGCATCATACCTATGTAAACGCCTTGTTGTCTAGAAATGGAAAATGACATGTGACTAGTATCGGAGTTTGCTTTCAAACCAGCCCTGGCGACTCAGATAGCATGTTTACGTAAAGGTGTGCCCATCTCTTTGATTGTGCCATGTGATATGTTCTAGTTACATAGATAGCGTGAATATTAGACCAAATAGGAAGTGAGTCGCTTCCGGGTAAACTCCCGGATTGGAGAGAATTTGACGTTTGAGACTTGTTTCTGATATACAGTTTGAGACTTCTAAGTTTAGAGGTGGCTAAGCTCACCTCTAAACTTATTTAAGCTCTCATATGCTGCTCTATATATAGCCCCGCCGAGTCCTGCATGGTGAAAATCGATCGTGAAAAATCCTGATCACAAGATACCCCTGACGTGGAGTACTTGCAGGCTCATCTGTGGATTTGGCTATCTGTGAATTTGACCAGATCCGGTTTAGCCATTATAAGAGTTATTATAGCCAGGCCGTGCCGTATGCATGGAGGTACATTACGTCGCATACAGGGCAGCAATCAGCAACTCAGTGAATCATTCAATCTGACACTCAGTAACGATTGGTGAGTTGCGTGAGGCAGAGGGAAACTGGCGGATAAGGGAGTAAAGAAGCGCCGAGGTGAACAGTAGACTAACAGAGACGTAAGCGCCGAGTGGAGCGCTAATATTAGCAACAAGAGGGACGAGATACGACCCGGACGACGGATTCACGACGCAAATAGGCGACCACAGGCTACAGCAGACGAGAGACGAAGACGCGAAATAGACGCGACTTCGAGAGACGCAAACGAAGACACGAAAGAAACGCGACTAGACACGACTCTACTTCAAAACTTGTAAGGCAAGAACCGCAGCGATGAAGAGATTCAGCCTACGCCGGAAATCGGAAACGGGTTCAGTCCGTTCCGACCACGACAAGTCCGACCATGATTCCAATCACACGCTAACGCCAGTGTCGCCTTCATTTCCGAGTCCTACCATGCGTCGACAGAGCGTGTTGTGGGCAGCGAATGGTGGTGGGACACCATCGCCTACTGCACAGTTCCCAACTAGACGATCTTCACTTCGCCAGGTGGAAGAATACCAGCCACCCCATCAAAACCAAGCGTTACTTCTAATGACGCCGCCATTGCTTAGCAGAAAGAAGGATGAAGAGAGCGAGATGTTTGATGGATTTGACGGGGTTCATCAGAAGGAAGACGCTAGCAGCGTATATTCCTCTGTGTACGAGTCAAGCGTGAAGGATGCAAGTTCCAGTGTATACGACGACAAGGACAAAGATCAAGAGAGTATTTATAGAGACGACAGTTCGAGTGTCTATGACAAGAGCATAGAGTCGGACTCGCCTATACTCAAGACGGATGAGTTCCAAATTGAGTATCGAGGTGGTTTAAGCGAGGTCAGAGAGGACGAAGAGGATTTACAGAGTACATGGAGACGGGAAGAAGACGAGAGTGGGCCGAGTAGAAGCGGCACCATTCTAGGCGAGATTGCTGCCAGCGAATCAGCAGAGCAAGCCAGCGACAAGGTCGTGGAGCCAACGATAAAGCTGATCACGAAGGACAATGAGGGCTCGCCCTCGAGCCAGGAAAACAGTATGGAGTTTTTGGAACTGAAGAGCGTGCGGTCTGTTCGAAGCGAAGACGTTAAATCTGACGAAGCAAAGAGCCATCACAGCGGGAAGCCAGAGGATGTCAACAACAAGATCTTTTCCTCGCCGGAAAGCAGCATTTTGGACTACGAGGAAAGCATAATGGACGAGCCGGTGCAGGATAACAAACACGTTCGAAAGCTGGTGCACAAGGACTCTCGTGAGCAGCTGGGACATTTTGTTAGCGGATCTGTAGTGGACGTTGACGACGACAAGAGCATGAGCGATTATTCTATGGTTGATGTTGAGCTACACCACCCAAAGCCACAGCGACTTGTCAGCGCCGCCAACCCTGCCGAGAGCTCCATCGCCGAAAAGCTGGACTCCAAGGTGAACAGCGCGAGCCACAGTGTATCTCACAGCATTTCTGGCAGTATAACCGGCAGCATCGCTCACAGTCTGGCTGGAAGTATTGGTGGAAGCCAAACTTTGGGTAACCAGAGCCTTGGTGGCAGCATTCACGGTAGCCATGGCGTGGCCAGTCTGGCAGGCAGTATTGGCGAGACGAGTTCTATTGGCCGAGAAATCGATCTGGACGACCTCCAGCCTGAGGAGCCGTTAGACGAGCTTGTCCCGGCCGGGCTGGAACCCCGTCGACGGGAGTTTGGAAAAGCGCCTCCGTCAATGATTATCAATGAAAACAATGAACAGATGGTGTATTACCCAGCTCCCATACCCGTCCAGCTTCGTCTACCACCACTGTTGTCCAAAAAGAACCAGCCTGCACCTGTAAGGGAGCCACAGCCACAACCAGCGCGAAACGGCGGAAAGGCCTTCAACCCCAATCGTGCGTCCACGATTCTTCAGCCACCGACATGGCAGATCCACCCGCACACGATGGGCAATCGAAACTCGCTGGTTTCGCAACTGGGCCAGGCTTACCCCATCAACCGGGCGAGCTCCATATTTCCCAGTGGGGCTTCCTCGGTGATGTATCTGCGTGATGAGGACGACGAGGACGAGAACCGCTCTGCCAGTCCTGCGCTGTCTATCGATTCTGGCCGGGCTACGATTGAGAGCGATGATGAAGATTACAAAGCGGCTCTGGACCCCGTGGAGGGCGACCAGGAAGGTGATCCGCGACCTAAGCAAGCACGGTACACTGGCAAGAAGAAGAAGAAGCCCAAGAAGCGAACCGGTGACTACGAGTCTGAGTTTGAAGACTCTGACAGCGAGCAGGAGGATCTCCAGCCTACCAACGACGTTCTGGCATTCACCAATTACCTGCCAGATGCCGTTGGCGGCGACAACCAGTTTGCTCCAGAAAACTTTGGTGGTGTCAAGCCCAAGTCTCTGATTGAAGAGCTGGAGATGCGGAAAGCAGGACGAAAGGCCACGAACCAGAAGATGGCTCGAGAGCAGATGAATGAACTGTCGCACTTTCAGCGTGAGAGCAAGTTCGCCTCTAACCATCCACTGGACGCTGGCATGCGTTCGTCAAAATCTTTGATGGAGCTCCAGCACATGGCTAACAGGGAATACAGCACACAGGTCAATATGGCTAGAAGTTCGCGACTATTTGGTGCCGTCCCTAAGGATGCGTGGCTGAACAATGCGACCGAGATGTATATTGAGGAACCAGAGGATCCAAATGAGTCTCTGAGTGCTCGAAGGAATAGACTGAAACAACGACGAGCGGCTGAGGCTATTGGTAAAGCGGCTGAAGAAGCCGCCCGTGCTGAGGCTGCCAGTATCATGCTTGAGGTCAGCTCGATGGAGCCTGAAGGAGAGACGTTGGCACAGAGACGAGCGAGGCTGAAGAGGGAGCGGGAAATGAGGCAACCGGTAATGGCCTAGCCTTTTTGGTGCATAGAATAACATGGATGGATATAGATGATAGCATAGATCAACACGGTCGTTTGGTGGGAGATGAGATCGTTTGGTGCATTTCTTTTGCTACTTTATTTTCTGGTGACGCAAACGGAAAATATCGTGTACAATACATGACTCGACACTGACTGCGCAATTGCGGCGATGGGCTGTGTCTACGTCATCTCATTATCAGTTTGAAGTCACGTGTTTGACTGTGTGATTGTAGATCGGTGACCACCAGGCACTGAGGCTGAGCCGTGCTGGCGCCGTGTCATCCAGTTGAGTCTGATCGTCATTCTGAGGACCACCGTGAACCACTATGGTTCAGCCAAGGGAAGATTCAGATATGATATCGCCAGCTTCAGTTCGGCCCGAGTGATCGCGCATGGTGAGTTCCGAGCCCTAGGTGTGCGTTGGACTGGGCTTTTCTCTAGACTTAGAGAGTCATTATTTAATAACACTGCGGTGGGTGCAGTATAATAGATATAATTTGTCAGTATATATCCGGTCGTCTTATTATGCACTGACTAGGTTAACTATTCAATGCTCTAGGCACATATGGAGTGGACCTGGACGCTTCCGAGCCATCCGAACTTCATGCGTTTCACGGGTTCCTGACTGCCAAGTCAAGCCCCGTCTCCTGATTATCGCGCCACTAATATAGCCAACGTTCACGGGCCACTCATTGTCCGTCCAGAATTTTGCTAGAAATTCAGTAGTGACTTCCGCTCAGAATCCCCCGTTCAACCTCCTGACCAGCTGGTACAATCAGATTCACATATTATACCCCACTCTACCATTGACACATGTAATAACTTCATTGTATAGCCCACGCCGCCTGCGGGATTACTCAAATCCCATAGAGGTGACGGAAAGCTTAAGTGAGACTCTCACAATCTTCCAACCGTTATCTACTCCGATCTTCCAATCACCTGGGTCGCCTTTTACAGTAATTAATCTCCATCCTCCGATTCGGCGATTATCCTGTAATTACCAAACTAGGAACCCTACTCCCGCCATTCTCCGCTAATGTAGCGATCCGTCACGTGAACAGCACGTGACTATTGTCTTGTCTTGTCTTGGCAACGTTCGTGCTGAATCTTCACCTTTAACCATAGTGTGATGAGAGGTGCCTACACAAACTTGGGCGCACACCGTGGCGGACACCCGGAGTAGATACTGTGTTATCAGTTATGCTGCGCCTGCTGACCGCCCCTTAGACTCCCTGCGATCGACCCATGTCAGGTGTGAGCGCAGCCTTCAGCTCGATTAATCAGCGCGCTTAAAATATCGCGTGCAATTCGTAATGGTAATTTCTTATTGCCTGTCATATTTCTGTCACTAGTCACTCGTTACTAAGCTATTAGTAAGCGTGCACTATAAGTCTAACAGTTACCCTTAGTAAGCACGCGTTACCTCGGTGATGCCCTGACGTGCATCGTACTCGATGACGTGTCTCCGCATTGTTACCTGTTTATACAGCACGTGTAATGTACCTAGCCATTGTTAGCTGTACGGCAGTGCTAGCTAGTGTAGACCTTCGTTATTGCTGCAATGCCCCGGCTCAGTTTTTTCAGTGCATCTTGAAGGATTAAGGAAGAATGGCTGCTCTCATTCTTTCTCCTGCGGTCCTTGTTCAGCACCTGAGCAACACGAGTCTCAGAACAGAATCACACCGGCTTCTAACCACTGGAATCCACATTCAGGTGAATAATATACTTTAGAATCTGGCTAGATCTATAGCCAGATATATATAAGACTACATATACACCAGCCTATCCCTTCTCACAGAACTTTAGAAGTACTAACATGGGAATGAATAGATGGCCGACGGTACAAGACCCGCTGGTCTCTCCCTTAACATACACCAAGTACTATTACCGTTCGCTCCACTGCCAAATCTGTAGCGGCAGAGCGCGGCTGACTGAAACATAAAGACCACCCTGAGAAAAAGCAATTATCTTCGCTGTGCAGGGACGGAGACAAGCCTGTGTATATAATCGGCTGCGTCCCATTTTTTTCACCACTTTTGCGATACTCATCGGAAGCTTCGGAACTGGTTTTAGCCGATTCCTTGCAGAGACCTAGTTGATTGAACCAGCCAGTGGCGGTGTACAGGGCGGTTAGCGGCGTCAGTGGCGTTTGTCGGCAAGTCGGGCAGAAATTTGCCGCGGTACAGGGCGTAACTTTAGCACTGGACACTACAGCGCTTCACTCATTACGCGGACAAGTAGACGGCGGAATAGGCGGCGGAGTCACCGGGCGGAACAAGCGGACGACAGCGGACGTGAAGTCGGAATAGGCGGGCAGAACAACCGGTCGGAATAGGGCAGAAGAGGTTTGACAGACCAGTGTACAGAATCAACGTCCAACATCACCGCACAGCTCCAATCAAACTCACGCCAATTAACGCAAGGTTAAAATTGCATACCCCGGACTCAGCCCTACGTCCTTGTGTTCCAATTTGGTAATCACGGACTCCCGACCTCTCGGAGGCCCATCGCAAGGTATCGATTAAATTCTTGTGATTCGATTGTCGGAACACCCGGGTAGTGTTTGAACTTTTCTGGTCGTTGGCCCGTGCGATCGTGACTCAAGTCACTACGATTGTCTAGGATTAAGGTTTGTGCCTTGTTGAACGGTCAGATCCTGGTATGGCCCGTGAAGTACTTAAAGAGAACGAGTCGCCGACTCGGACTCGATCAATGACGACTCGATCGCCTGTCAAAGAAACGTCCCCTCTTAAGGAACGCGTCTCACCACTTCGGGAGCGCACCAATACGACACCTTCAGACCCCAAGAGTGCTCTGCGATTCGATATTCCTCTCTACGCGGAAACTTACTTCTTTGCCAAGAAAGTCAAGTCCACTTCGCCGTTCAATGTGCAGATTCAGCGAATCTATCGACACTCGCATCCTCAGCCGATTTTTGATGTCAACCTCACGCGAAGGAACAGGCCAAGACGGCCACCAACCATGTACAACCTGCAGGACTTGACTCCAGGCATCTTTTACGACGGAAGCGGTCCACCAGTGTCCGCGGTGGCTCGAACAGACGTGTACTCTGCAACCCACTACGACCTGCTCAGTGATCAGAGTCTAGTGGCCCAGTTCACAAAGTTTGGTGTCTTGTTTTCAGAAAACTCAACTCCGTGCCTCAACACTTCATCTCGATTCGCCCGAATGGGAACAGTCCCAGAAGACAACTATATCGTTCTAGACGACGATTTCTTTACGCAGCCAGTCGCATGGATGCTCATGCCAGACAGCTCCGCATACAGACTGGTGGACCATTCAACAAGCACTCTTATTGGCAAGTGGATAAGGACAAGCGTTGGCTGGTCGCTCATGTCGAAGCGAGGAAACCTGTTGGCCAAGTTGGAAAACGGACAAATCAAACTCACTCAGCTGCTAATCAATGAGCGAGGCGGTTTCATTGATGAGAAGGTCAAAAGGGCCCGTCAAAAATACTACAAGGCTACTATGAGCCCGGAACAAAACAGACGGCACTCAATGTCCAGTCTGCCTCAGACTAGAACGGCGGTGAAACGGGCCAACTCTCTTGACGCAGCCATGACCGCCAGAATCAACGCTTATAGAGCACGATACGTTGATGGTATTGTTCTTGCGGCAATGTCACTATTGTTGGCGGAGGACCAGTCGACGGAGAGAGAAGTCGAGGAGAGAGCCAGCAGACGACTGTCATGGGATTCGGTAAGGAAGGCGCCTGATTTTTCAAAGGTACAGCCTCCGACGCCGCCTCGGTCGCCGCCGGTATCTCCACCTAGTCGGTCTCCGCCGCTGCAGACGGCGATTCTGGCTACGGCTGACTTGTCACCGGAAAAGAACAGGCGAAGAAGTATTATTTCGTTTATGCGACGGTCGCTTTCGTTCAAAGCTCAATAGGAACGCTCACGATTTTTAGCATCGCTCAGCAGCAGCAGCATCATACAGCATACACAGTATAATGTATATACTATTTATTAATTATAAACCCATCATTCCATGATTCTGGGCGAAATAGGTTGAAGTCAATCATTCGGCTGGCTCAATGCGTGATACGTTTAATGATGGATCCATAGATAACGGTAATGCTGGGTCAGTCGGTCTTCGCTGGGGTGGGTCAGCAGTTATGGGCATTTATTGCCCGTTTAGTGCCATACACGTACGTAATCGTCAGGGCCCCTCTTTTCATTTTTTTTCATGTAAAGAGACCCGCACTGGGGGTGGATGTCGTGATGCTGTTCAAGGTTTGTGTCATAGAATTAGTTCAGCAAATGGTCCAAATATTGCTCCTGTTTCTCATGCAGTGCATCCGTCAGTTCGAATTGTTCTCGCTCTTCTGATTGCTCCAGCTGTTCTTCATTGACGTCCAAATTGTCCAAATCGTTCAGAAAATCGTCGATATCCTGCTCTTCGTCCGCTCTGCTCTTCCTGCTATTATTCTTGAATCTTTTTCTGAGATCCCTGGCAATCTTTGCCCGTTCAGCGTGCTCCTGGTAGCTGTCGAACTGTTCACTATCAGTAACTTTGACAATGTTCTGCTTTTCTGACTTTTCTTTCTCGAGGTTTCGTTTCGCTGTCTCGTGGACAAGTTCCATGTATTCCTCTCTGTCAGCCTGATCCTCTTTAGGAAAGAAGTTCAGTGGCCTGCTAGCATTGGCATTCTCAATGTCTAGTTTCTGCTTCTCAATAGCGTCGCCTATCGTGAACTCGCCCACAGCCTCGCCAACTTCACCTTCCAGTTCATTATTTTCGTTTTCACCAGTTTCCAGCTCCAATAGTTTGTCTAGATCGTCCTCTTCTCGGAATCTCCAGTCGTTTGATTCTAGTTTCGGGCCTTTCTCTTCAGGCTGAGACGGCGCGATTCCATGCTTTTTGTGGTAGTTTCTCGTGGCCTTTCGGTCCCATTTAGAGTTGTGTAGCACCATATCCTAACGAGTTTGTCGAATGCGCGCTTTGACGAGGCATTGGGATATTAGGGTTAGGGGAATCACATGACCCTTTTATCTCTTGATCTCATATCCCGACTTCAAACCATCGCCCCTGCATCCGAGCTATGCAGGCCAGCGTTTCATACATGTACATCTACCCTGTCAACACATGACAGAAGCGACAGGCAAGACACCTTGAAACGTGATCACGTGAGTGCACACGTTGCCTTATAACCGGTATCATAAGAACCGGCCACCTCCTCCTGAACCTATTGTTTGGATCTTCAGATCGGCCCGATCTTCACCGATCTGTAACGTCAGAGCTGCCAACGTACTGGTAAACACACTTGGCCCAAACGTAACCGTGGATTTTGGTCAATGAGAATTGACGGTAATGAGAGAAAAAGGAATTTCCTTAGCGTGTGTTCGATTCCCAACTGCCGGGTTCAATTTGCGCGCTAAGGAAATTTCTTTTTTCTCTCATTACCGTCAATTCTCATTGACCAAAATCCACGGTTACACTTTTTGATACAATGTGCCCCGCAGCCGGGTGTGGCGCCGGAACTCTATCCGGATATTGAATGCAATAATAATATAGCCGATGACTAAGCGAGCTAAACGAGCTGACTAACGATGACCGGATACAGTCATGTGGTGCTGTGGCGTAAACCTATTGTTACTCTAGTTAAATCTCACTCAACTCATGCTAGTACCAGTAACACTGATAAGCGCCGCATGAGTTACCCGCCAGTACCCACTACCCGATTCGGCCACGGCGACGCGCGCACGTTTTGTTCTGTCATATTCCAAGCCTCAACACAACATACTAGTAAACGAGGACAATACATTTTTGTTTAAATGGGCGAGACAGCTATAGCCAAGCAAGGAACATCGCTGATTACTAATCCTGCGATAGTTCGTTCGGCGTTACATGCCGAGAAAAAGAAGCAGAATCAACAGACACCTAGGAAGCCTAGTTCTCCAGTGAAGAGGACCCCAAAGAGACATGATAAGGAAGGAAAGCACGATCGAGAAGTGAAAGAGGATAGTGACAGCGAGAGACGACGACCACACCACAAGCATGAAAAGTCTCATGATAAACAGGACAGACACGATAAGCAGCACGACAAGCAAGAGAGAGTGGCGGAGAAGCAAGAGCGACATGCTGAGAAAGCTGCAAAGAAGAAGGGAAATTTAGCTCAACTTTTGAACGGAACTCCACCAGTTACTCCAAAGAAACGGGTTCCAAAGGCCGAATCTGAAGAGGATCTCAAGAAGATTTTGTTTCCTGATTTATACGGAGAATCTCCTAGACGACGGCCTCAGACGCAGCCGAACCCAAGTACTCCACCAGCCGGCCGGTTTGCGGGGTCAAGTTTTCACCTTTCGTCCCCGGCGCCATCTGCTTTACCAAAGCCTAGCTTTAAAATGAAGAGCATGGCCGAGAGTCCAGGATCCACTGGGGTTTCGTTGTTTGACAAGTTTATGGAGGCAGACCGAAACGAGAGAAGCGCACCTAGAGGTGTGTAGACGTCGGTCGGCGTGACAGTACAATTTTTTTACGTCGAACGCCGTGCTCGAACCTCGAAGTATGCGGCCCTACATATGCCGGCATTGTGTCAGACGCAGCCGGCATGACGTGGCGTTCGTTGGCATTCCTGCATTGATGCATTGATTATTCGGTCGTTTGGTCACGGGCAGAGGCTTCATCGCGGAAGCGTGGAGGAATATTTATTGACTTGGGGTTCTGGGTCTTATTTATTGTTTCGTCTACATGGTAGTGTAGTGAACGTACATAGTGATGACGAGTTCAGCGTAATCCAGCCGTAGAGACAGAGCTGTCCAGAAGATTTTGATTGCGTCTCCAACTCAGATGTCTAGCTGAGTGTTCCCAGCCGTTGTATCATCATGACGAAGGCACTGGGACGTGGTTTCTGGCGGGGTCTGCAAAGCCTTGCGCAGCCTGCCGCCGCGCTCAAGGGAGGCCTACAGTTGAGTTTCGTAGGCCTTCTTGATAATTCTAGACAGCTGCTCGAACCTGACAGTCTCGGAAGTAACAACTGGCTTAGCATCATTGTCTTTATTCAATGGAACCACAACCGAACCTTCGGCAATAGTCCATCCCAGAGTCTTTTCAACCCAATCCTGGAACTTGAGCTCAGAACTCAGGTTAGCCCAGTCCTGGAAGACAGTCACGCTAATCTTCTTGCAGGAGATTTGCACCGTCTTTGCGATGCTCAGTCGAACATCGTCTTCAAATCCACTAACATCAGCAACCAAGTCAGCATAGGAGTCATCAGACTCAAAAGTGCTCCAGAATTCGGTGTATTTGGCAGAGTCCAGCAGAGTGTACAAATGCATCAGCTTCTGGACCTGGTCGCCTAGAGAGTCGGCCGGTGGGTCCTGGGTAGTGGTGATTCCTGGTGGCAGTAGGTGAAGAGCAGCGACGAAATCAGAGGTGTAGAATCGAACCAATGCTTTGGTCAGAATTCGAATAATGACATCCTCCTTGATGGAGTGAGAGTTGAACTGGTAAAGCTTCAGCAGAGCCAGATTGGCCACAACATCGTTAGTACCATCTGCCGCTTGAGCGCTGACGTAATCCTGGAACAACTTGATGTTGGCTGGGTTGTATCTGTCAAGGCTGTCCAGAACCTGGGCAATCTCTGTTGGCCGCGAGGTTGGCGTATCCACCAGTGTGTTCTCCATGTTAGTCTATGTGGTGGTGTGAGTGTTGGTGATGTTAATTTTTCAGGTGGTTACCCACCTTGGGACTTGATGATGACGGTTTAATTCTGGCGCGAAACACAAATGCCAGCGTAAGAGTATATCTCTATCAGTCAAGATCTATAAGTCTGTATCACTTGAGGATCTAGATCTTTCGCGCCGTCCGGCTGGCTGCCAGAAAATATACGAAATAACCATGCAGGTTAAATATAGGAACTTGATCAGCCTGCGAGCTCGAGTCCATTTGGAGATCAGTAGTCAACAGTTTAGTTCTGCTGCATACTGTTTTGCTTGAATTCGTCCAGGACTGCGCTGCGGTCTGGTAATGGTCTCTTGCAAGTCCGAACATTAACGGGAATCGAAACGTAATGAGGTCGAGCGTTATACTCGATCGCCTTTAGCCAAACCGTCAATCATCGAACGGGGTTCTTTAGCGTCAGTCCTCTATTTCTCTGAGAAGTGGCTATGAACAGCTCTAAGAAAGATTCGTTTCATGACGAACGCATGGAGCTGTTCGCGATCGTCCTGAAGTTTCACTCGATTTTGAAGTTTATCAATCAAATCGACATGAGTGATTGGCGTAGACAGCTAGTCCCCCTTCGAGCTCAGCTCTGAAAGAAGATTTTCGTGCCCTCGAAACGCTATTAAGTCGTTTTCCACGTCCGCTGGAAATCAATTTATTAGCTTCACTCATGATGATATTCGAGGGCTATCTATTTCGAGCCAATGGTTTCCTGGGCTCAACTAAATATACATAAAGCCTCCAAAATATATATTAATATTGCGTCGCCTCGAACACTTATATAGGCAAACGCGAAACACGTGTCTAACCAGTCACTCAGCTCTCTCACGTGATCACAACTAAAACCGATTGAAACGAAGTCACCCTTGTCCTAATCGCAACTCAAAATAACCCGTGTCGGCTTCGAACCTCGAGCCACACTCTCACCTGTATTACTGTATAGAGCTTGTACAATGAAATTCCAAACTCCCATCATGGCATCACGTGACCGGAAAATGGAAACCCACTGATTGGACAAAACTCTTATTCCAACTTCATACAATGGGTGCCCACGCAAAATACAGTGCTGGTGCCGGTCCAGTGCCATTCCCAAAGATTCCGCTTGGCCAGCGATGGACCGCTAAGCTGCTCGGCGGTGCCATGTGGTTCTGGATTTTCTACAGAGTTCGAGAGGTGAGTGGAGCGTCCGTTACCGACCGGACGTACAAGAATTGGATGGAGGTCAAATGCAAACGTCAGAGTACCGGCGTAATTATCGGGATGGCGGTAATTGGGCGGCTATAAAGCTACAGACGATATGAAGAGGTCTCAATGAATCGACGCATCTGGCGAGTTTCATTAGCGGCCTTCTGGTTGATGCAATACTAATACTAGGAAGGACCTGTTCTGTTAGGATGGAGACACCCATGGGACCACGGTCACAGCCACGGTCACCACGAGGAGGAGCACCACTAGATAATACATTAACGACCCATTCATTCACTTACGCGTATGTTTGTGTGGAGTACAAAACGTCCATTCATCTAATCGTTACATTTAAATACATGTTAAACCTCCTTCGGCGGCGCACTGTTCAGCTGCTTGTAACGCTTGTTTGACTGTCTCTTACCATAGCCAAGCGCGTTCAGAACCCTCTTAAAGACGCCTGCCAAAGCTGGGAACAGTATGGTTTCGCCAAAGAACGATACCAGAGCTGTTGCCAGAGCCACCAGGACAATGGTGACCTTGAATTCCTCAGAAAGTTCGACCAGCATGATTTTCTCTGCCAGATACGACCCATTTCCAATGAAAAACAGTAGACCAGAAATGAACGTCGCGGCCAGTGCGATAGTGATGAGGAATGGCTTGTTGTAGTAGAGTGGCTGTCGATATGGCGGACCAACGGACAGCATCGTCGCGGTGAAAATGTACTGGAAACACGACAGAATGAAGATAGCGGTGTTGTCAGACGAAGACACAGTGTCATCATTTCCAACCACAGGCGGGACGTACCAGTCTTCGCCCCGGTGCTGCGTAATCAAGTACCAGGTCAGGAACTGGGCTGCTCCCAGGACAATAATCTGACCAACCAACGGGATCAGGATCTTTCTAGACACCAGATTTGCTGTCGGTCGCTTAGTAGCTAGCTCAGGTTCGGAAAACAGTCCTTTCTTCGTTCGCTTCGGCTCATAAGGCTCGGACCAGGCCATGAAGATCGCGATAGGAAGAATTAAAAACAGGTCGATAATCAGAAACTGGACGTCGCCAAGATTTGATCCAAGCGAGTATAAAATACCCACAGACACAAATTGGATAGCGCTGTAGAGACTCATGTACTTGAAGCAGCTGAAAGAAGTCACCAGAGCACATCGACCTTCCTTGATGACTTCCAGCACGCATGTAATCTCAAAGATTCGGCTCGTGAACGGGGCGGCCACGCTAGCCTCGGCCTCAGAAAGCGAGATCCCGACATCCGCAGCCTTCAAAGCACCACAGTCGTTGGCGCCATCGCCACAGAAACCCGTAGTATAATTGATTTTCTGAAGATTTTCCACAAGTTCGTGTTTCTCATCGGGTGACATTCGTGCGTAGATACTGCCATTCATGAGCATCTGCTCTAGCTGTTCCTCCGTTCCATATTGCAGGACATATCGGAATGCGTCGCCAGTGACGGCTAGTGTGTACTCTCCGTCAGTCCATCGGGTAGGCAACAAAGTCTGGCTGTCAATTTCCAAGTCAGAGTCTGGATTAGAATTCTGCCACTTGAGCTGCGGCGTCTCTTCTTCTCCGTCTTCGTAGTAAGGAATAAACACGTCTGCATCATTGACAATACCACACTCGCGACCGACACTAATAGCAGTAAAGACGTTATCACCGGTACACATGATGGACCTGATTTTAGCGGCATTCATTTGCTTGATGACTCGGGCTGTCTCGCTCTTGAGTTTGTTCTCAAAGATGATGAAGCCAACCAAAGTAAGGTCACTCTCAACTTCAACCCGTGTGAGCTGGTCAACAGGCTTTGTCATCGGGCACGACTTGGTGGCACAAGCAATCACTCGGTATCCCCGATGAGTGTAGTAATGAAGCTGCTCAGTGTAATCTTCCGGGAACGAGTCCGCCTTGCAAACCTCGGACATGACTTCCGGGGCGCCCTTGACGAAAATCGAGTGTTTTCCAGAGGTGTGGTCCCTCACAACAACACTCATTCGCCGTAGCTGCGACACAAAGTCGAATTGACGAATGCACTCGAGGAGTTCGCCCTGTGCACCTCGCGACATTCGTCGCAGGTTAAATTCTCCCTCGTCAAAGGCCCATTTGGTGAACTCAAACATCTTCACGTCGAGAGGGTCGCCCATCAACTCATCGTCAATGACTCGAAGCGAATGGCACGTGGCCAATGTCTTGAGCATGTCCTTGGACGGCGACCGAGCAATATCGTCATAGAGTCCTGAGAAGATCTTGTCCTCCACCACACGCACTCCAAGAACGTCCAAACCGTCCTCAGTAAGAGTTCCAGTCTTGTCGAAGCAGATAACGTCCAGCTTTCCACCGACATTGACTCGGTTTGGACTGATGCAGAAAATCGACTTGCTCTTGAGCCGCGACAATGAAATGTTCGTACCGATTGTAAGCGTCGCGGGGAGAGCAGGGGGAACAACGATCGTGATAATGTCCAAAGCTCGAAGTATAATCGTAGCCCGATCGAGGTTCATGCGAATGAAGTTGATTGTGCACACGGTGAACCCCACCACGGCAATGCAGGCCATGAAACCAATGTACTTGAACGAGTCCTGGTAAAACTTGAAGCCAGACGGTTTTGGGAACAGCATTGATCGCACCAGCGAACCTTTGGTGGTCGAGAAGCCTGTCTTTACCACCATTGCCAAGGCGACGTCGGAATCCGCTGCAGGTTTCTGGACACGAATAATTTTGGTTCCGCAGTACAAGTAATGAGAGACGACTTCTTTGGAAACATTTGCACCTTGAGAAGATGCAGGCTTTTCGGTCAAGTGCTGCCAGGTGTCGTTTGCGGCTGGTGTCTTTGAGACCGGAACCGACTCACCAGTGAGCATGGACTCATTGATAATTGAATCACCAGTCAACAGTAGCGAGTCTGCTGGAATCAGTGACAGGTTCGGATCAGAAAGTTCGTAAATGTCTCCAGGAACCAACTCCGACGACGAGATCGTAGTCCAGTAGTCGCTTCGAAGTACACGCACCTCGCACACGAATCGCGAGATTTCTCTGATTCGCGACATTGTCCTCTTTGTTTCAATGAGAGTGTTCGCCACCGACACGACGGAGATGATCAGGATACAGCCGGCGTAGTAGTAGTAAGAGTCGAAAGCCCACAAAATCATGGAAAACACCTGGAAAACGTAGAACGGGTGAAGAGCCTCCTGCAGCAATAGTTGAAAAGTCGACTGCTGCTTGATATCAATGACATTTGCAGCAAAGACAACTTCACGGTCTTGAACAAGATCGTTCTCTAGACCTTTAACTGCGTCTTCAGTGCCACCAGTCCTCCAGTTCTCGTCGACCCAGTCCTGGTTGGTTTGGAAAATGTCCTCAAGTGGATTGTACAGAAAACGAATGTATCGGTAGTCAAAGAACCTCAGAACCGGAACATCACGGTCGTCCTGAAGCGTGGCGTCCTCTTCGCCTTGCTTCTCTGCACACAGCCGAAATATAGTCGACAGAGGTCGGCCGTATTTCCTCGAATACACCTTGACCTGCGAGAGTTCTCCCCACTGGTTCTCGACCATGAGCCAGTCGCATTTTCCAAATGGGGCAGGTACTGCCACCAGGGCAATCCTCCAGCGCTCGAACCAGCGAAATACGAGGTATCCCAGTCCACCGGTCAACACACAAATCAAGAGGTATAGTAGAAACTTGAGTTTGTGTGTCTTGTAGCCAGCAATGAATATCACCAAGTCTTCTTCAGAAATGTAGAATCTTTGCTGGCACAGTCTGGAGTCGTAGTCGTCTGACTCCAAAAGAGGATCTTCCATGCCAGAATGCGCATAATAGTCAGAAGACCGCCTTCTTCTAATCGGTTCAGGCTCCTCTGTGGAGTACAAAGGTTCGTCATCTCGCTCATATGAATATCTTGCCTGGTGTTGATGTGGGTTTGGCAGAATTGCGTCATCGTCGTCCACAGCATACTCGTATTCTATCGGATCAATTTCGTTGGTGACAGTGCTAGCGCCTTTGGCTTGCTCAACTTCGTCACGTGTAAAGAATCTGAACGAAGACCGCGACTGCGACCTGTTTCGCTGAGTGAAACTGCTCTCTGTCGCTACAGAGTTGGCTCTGGATCGCTGCTCTTCATCCTGGCCTCTAGAGGGATAGCGTCTATGATGGAAACTGGTATATGACGAGGGAATGGACTCAGAAATCGGCCCTGAATAGACGTTGAAGGATTCGGGCTCAACGTACCCAGATACATTGCTGGCCACCGAACTGCTTCGGGATAGACGCGGAGAGCGTGCAAAGCGTGAGTCTCTATCCATACCGAATAGGATCTTGTTAGCTTCTATATGAGCGCCGGCCTCGCTTTCACTTTCCTCCAGCGTTCATGGCCCGCTTGCTCTTCCCTCAAGTTATTATACCCACCTCACCAAAACCGTAATCGAGGCTCCCAACCTCAGTGTATCAACTTATCTTGAATATGCCGGCGATAACAATCAGACGTTTGTACAAAATCACAATGTGGGTTAGGGCCAAGGTTAGGGTATGACTTGGGTCTCGTCACAGGTCAAATATCTCGGTGACATAACATCTTTGTACCTAGAATAGATATGACACGAGGTAGCGACATTTTTTGATTACTCTGGCCGTTGGATTCATTAGCTAATATTAATAGGCAACTCAGACGCCTGTAACAATTTGCAACATTCTGAGACCGTCCGCGTCATGTGACCAGGAGATTCACAGCCCTAGATAGAGACATACTTTGATACGGTATTTAAATTTTAAATTAAGTGTTGCCATGATTACACTGTAGGATCAGTACGTCGTGGCGAATTCAACCAGCGAAATTATGCTAGTCACGTGCCAACGGTTTCTGCACTTGTCCCAGAGAGGATAATTATGGTTAGGAAGATTAGTGCCAAGAGGTGTATAACCGAGTCTCAGATAACAAGAGGTTTGAAGACAGACTCGAACTGTCGTGTGGCGATAAAATCGATAACGTGATAGGTTGATCTGGACTGTTGTGTATAACCGGGTGCTATTTCGCCTGTAGCCCGTCATGGCGATGCCCCACGCAGGCTTATGCGTCAACGCTCGAGTGCAGGTTTCAGTGTAGATGATAAGAGATACCACCGAGTTAAGATGAAGTTCCGGAAAGACGAAAAAACAGTCCCTACACAGTAGCCTGGTCAGTTTTAATAGATACAAAGAATTCTGAGGATGAGTGGCAATGCAGCAATCTGCAGTCCCACAAGGTATTATCCATCTTACAGGGAAACGGCGGTGACATCATTCTATATTGAGCCTGAGTAAACAGGAGGTCTCAAGTTAGCTAGCAGTTCGTGGTCTATGGGACCAACTACCGAGTGCCAACCCAGCTACCGAGTGCCCACCCGGCTACTATTCTACCCGGGTCAAGGCTCGCAGAGTGCGGGTACATCGGCTCATGCATCACGGAGGCCGTCAGGCACTCAATAAGTGTTATGAGCCACAACCAGTTAACCGTTAATCATAGGCTGATTGGGCACTGCACTATTCAAACAGAAGCTAGTATTGGCCATACTCTTCTTACACGTTAGGCCAGAAGACCAACAAACTACACGGCATCCGAGCTTGCGGGTCTGATCTCCCCTGATGCAGACCGGCCGCAGACCGGTTCAACTTACCAAGGTCAGATTATGGCTGGCGGAGAACCACGTATAGCTAAGCTGTGCCATTCAACCTGCCTCAATAACTTCCACAGTAGGATCTAACCATAGTCATATTACGGCAAGAAGCTGCCCACCCGGACCTGCGCTGATCGGCTGACGTGATGCGATACCGACCGCGCGTTCTCTGTTTGGAAATCGACAGAGAACCTGGCCGAGCATGTCCGAGTGGCTCATTTATAGGTTAGAGGCGTTTAGAAATTCTATTTCTGGTTGTTCCTCGCAGGACAGCACGTTGCTGATATTGCTTCAACTAGGCAAACGGCGTAGGCTTTGGCAATAACGACTTCATAACGGCTCAACGGCTGTGTGGCGCATGCAAGTCTAGCTGGCCACTGAGCACAAGGAATTGTTTATATACTTTTGCTGATACATGTGACTGATTCGGATCTCGGTACGCCTCCGAGCTTATGCCGGGGTCGACGGACAGAAAGGCCGGAAACAACCAGGCCATACAGTAATGGACAACACACAGGGCTGTAAAATCTAACCAAGGTCGGGATACGCTTGACTTGTCAACCGTTACTCTGTGTCAACAGCCGTGCCTTGTTGCGGCCAAGACACATCGGATCAAAAGGAGGCACACGTATCCGCGTGCAGGTAATGAAACGCATCAAGCCTGTAAAATGACGGAAAGTGGAGTAAAAGAATAGAGAAAAAAAAAGGGATTCTCTCTGTTTATATATGTTTCCCAGTCGTAGTATAGCCAGTTAGTGACAATGCTGATGCCCCGCGGTATGTAATCTGCGCGTGACCAAATTTACACATGTCAGAACGGGTAATACTGCTGATTGAATTATTGTCTCTGGCTTGGTTGAAATTATGCATTGCAGCCCAGAGGGGTACAACTAAAAATGAACATGGGCATATATACACAATACATAGTCTACCATATTACCTCTCACCCACTAGAACCATGAGAGGTTACGCGCAAATTTGTGGCAACCAGCCTCCCCTCCTACACACACAGCCAGATTACAGACCCCGGACCCGTGATCACCCACAGACAGATTAAACAGCGCAAACTACGCCTTGAAAAATTCCCACACAGACGTTAGGCTGAGGTCACGTGCTAATGTCACAACAGCCTAATGGGTTTACGACAATGGACGGAGTCCAGGTGCCCAGTACCAGAGAGGGTGTACAGAAGTTGTTCCAAGTGAGTGTTTTGAGCGAAGCGAGCGAGGACCTATTGTTGGGAGCCTCGTATGGAGGAAAGAGAAAGAAAAGAGAGCGGGGGATGGTTTATATATGGAGATAAGCAAGCAGCAATTTAGACCACGCGACAAAGACACGCGTGCGTCGACGCGACCTGGGCGGTCAGAGAGCGGAGTCGCGGACTCGCGAACGAGTCGCGTTTATGCTAGCTTGACGTGCCAGTCGTGTTTAGTCGTGTTTGGATTCGTGTCGTGTCGTCGATAACACACGCGTTTCGCGACACGATATCGACGCGACTATCACAGAAGCCGCTGACAGACATTCCACGTTAGCAGTACTAACCTAGCGCTGGCAACAACTTAAAGCACAACTGGGAGAGGCCGTCGTCCAGAACAATGAATATCTCGAGATTAACAAAATATTAAGGGCCCTTTCCAAACGACAGGCGCAGGGGCCGCAGGGCCAGAGGCCAAATCCACAACCGCAGAATATCGGGATGCAAAGGAATAACAGTATCTCGTCGGTGACGTCGAATGGTGAGTACCCATACTCCTGGGCGGCCTGAACAGCCCTGAGCTGTAGCGAAGGGCGTAGTTCGAGGCTGCGAATGGCTTTGTGGCTTTCAGATGTTTCAGCCCGCTCTCAGGCATCAGTCAGTCAGCCCAGTCAGGTCATTTAGGTTGACGGAACTGTAGCAAGACAGCGCACAGCAACACAGGAAATGCTGAATGTGGTTGCCACTAGAAAGAGAGATGCGTCCGCATGATTCGCCGTTCTAACCTGTTCCGTCTTGCTGCATTATCAAAATTAAACACGTGTGCTGACGTCACAACTGCATCTTGACTTCAGAATGACTGTTACGGAAACATCGTGGCTACCAGCTTCGCCAAACTATACTAACTCAGGCTCTGAATCCCGACCTACCCCCACTCCGTTCCAGCAAACCCCCACTCAAGCGAGCCAGCCTTCGCCCGGCTCGCCTCAGTACTCACAACCTCCAAACACCTCGTTTACACAGGAACAGCTCCAACTCCTGCGGCACCAGATGGTCGCTTTCAAGAACCTCAGGAAAGATATCCCGATTCCACCCGCTACACACACATTTTTATTCAACCGCGGGCAAAATGGCCGAGTACAGACGCCGCAGATGCAGCCTCAGCGGCTGCGGCAGTCGCCCATGGCGTCTCCGGCCCCATCGGAACAAGATTCTCCAAAGCCGACGCCTCCGACGGGACCTCTGACGTCATTACAGAAATTAGGCGTCACTGGGACATTGGACCCTTATGACTACATTCCCGAGACGGTGCCATACACCCAGCTGACGCGCCAGCCTTTCATCCCAAGCATTATGCCTTGGGGATTGAATCTCGCCGACATTCGCGAACAGCGGGAAAAAGAAATATACGACAAGGTTCACGGCCGCATTCGGGAGCTGGCGTTTCCACAGGATGTTGATTCTGCCATTGAGAAGAAGTCTCTGAGGCTCTTGAACTACCAGAAAGCTCTACGAGGTGATCTCCTGACTAATGTGTACTACTTCAACTCCGTGGCTCTGGATGAGACAAACAAAGTCCACTTCACGCGAATGAAGAAGCCCACGCTGCAGGAGGCCTATGTCACCGAACAGTTTGATGCTCAGCAGCGACACGAGCGGGCTATTCGAGAGAACCAGCGAAAACTGGACTTCTTGAACGGCATGTCGCAACACTCGATTCACGTCAAGACTCTGATTCGAACGCGGCGAAGCAGACAAATTCGGCTAGGCAAGGGTGTCCAGGGTTACCACAGCTTCATTGAGCGAGAAGAGCAGAAACGAGTTGAACGAACAGCCAAGCAGCGTCTGCAGGCTTTGAAGGCTAACGATGAAGAGGCCTATATCAAGCTGCTCGACCAGACCAAGGATACTCGAATCACACATCTGCTTAAGCAAACCAACCAGTTTTTGGACTCGCTTACTGAGGCAGTTCGAACTCAGCAGAAGGAAAACAACCACCGTGTTGTGCAAGCAGACGACGACGAGGATGAGGACGAGAAACGTGAGAAGGTCGACTATTATGCTGTTGCTCACAGAATCAAGGAGGAAGTGACAAGACAACCTTCTATTCTTGTGGGTGGTACGTTGAAGGAGTACCAGCTGAAGGGTCTTCAGTGGATGATTTCGCTCTACAACAACAACTTGAACGGTATTTTGGCCGACGAAATGGGTCTCGGTAAGACTATCCAGACTATTTCTCTGATCACCTACCTAATTGAAGTCAAGCGACACCATGGTCCCTTCCTTGTTATCGTCCCGCTGTCTACCTTGACCAACTGGACGCTGGAATTTGAAAAGTGGGCTCCTTCCGTCAAGAAGATTGTCTACAAGGGTCCTCCAATGGCTCGAAAGGCCCAACAGAACCAGGTGCGAACTGGCGATTTCCAGGTGCTGCTCACAACCTACGAATACATCATCAAGGATCGACCTGTTCTGAGCCGAATTCGATGGATCCACATGATTATCGATGAAGGTCACCGAATGAAGAATTCCCAGTCCAAACTGTCGTCTACTCTGACCCAGTACTACAGTTCCAAGTACCGACTTATTCTGACTGGTACGCCGCTCCAGAACAATTTGCCAGAGCTGTGGGCGCTGCTCAACTTTGTTCTGCCTAGGATTTTCAACTCGGTCAAGTCGTTCGACGAGTGGTTCAACACGCCGTTCGCCAACACCGGTGCTCAAGACAAGATGGAGCTGAGCGAAGAAGAGGCGCTGCTGGTCATTCGACGTCTCCACAAGGTTCTGCGACCGTTCCTACTGCGACGACTCAAGAAGGATGTCGAGAAGGACTTGCCTGACAAGGTTGAAAAGGTGATCAAGTGTAAGATGAGCGCGCTGCAGATGAAGTTGTACCAGCAGATGCTCAAGCACAGAGTTATTTTCCTGGGAGAGAACGCGCAGGGCGCTACTGCCAGTGGTCTCAAGGGTCTCAACAACCAAATTATGCAGTTGCGAAAGATTTGCAACCATCCGTTCGTTTTCGAGGAGGTTGAGACCCTGGTGAACCCTGATAAGGTCACCAACGATGATCTGTGGCGAGCGGCCGGTAAATTTGAGCTTCTGGACCGAATTCTGCCCAAGTTCAAGGCCACCGGCCACCGAGTCCTGATCTTCTTCCAGATGACCCAGATCATGGACATTATGGAGGATTACCTGCGACTGCGAGATCTCAAGTACCTGCGACTGGACGGTGCTGTTAAGGCAGAGGACCGAAGCGAGCTGTTGAAGCTCTTCAATGCTCCCAACTCGCCCTACTTCTGTTTCCTGTTGTCCACCCGAGCTGGTGGTTTGGGTCTCAACTTGCAGACCGCCGACACTGTCATCATCTACGATACGGACTGGAACCCTCATCAGGATTTGCAGGCCCAGGATCGAGCGCATCGAATTGGTCAGACCAAGGAAGTGCGAATCTTGCGACTCATTACGGAGAACTCTGTGGAGGAGAATATTCTGGAGCGGGCGCAGTTGAAGCTGGATATTGACGGCAAGGTCATCCAGGCCGGTAAATTCGACAACAAGTCTACAAACGAAGAGCAGGAAGCTTTGCTGCGGTCTCTTCTGGAAGCCGAGGAAGCTAAGCGAGATAGCAAGTTTGAAGACGATGAGGAACTAGATGAAGAAGAGTTGAACGATGTCCTAGCCAGAAACGATCAGGAGAGGACCATTTTTGCCGAGATTGACCGACAGCGGAACTCTAACGATCCTTACCGACGAGGCAACCGACTCATGACTGACGAAGAGCTGCCCGAGGTATACAAGCAGGATATTCTCGAGAAGCTCAAGCCAGAGCCTATTGAGAACCTGGGTCGAGGTGCTCGAGAGCGTAAGATAACTCACTATGACGATGGTCTCACCGAGGAGCAGTGGCTTGATGCTATGGACAATGACGATGATACTGTTGAGGACGCCATTGCCAGAAAACGTGCTCGAAACGCCAAACGAAACAAGATGAACGGCACGCCTACTGACATTGGCTCGCCTGAGGAGCGATCCAAGAGGAAGCGAATCAAGAGGGTTACGAATGATGAAGTTGCTCCCCCGCCGCCGCGAAAGCGAGCCAAGGGCCGGCCACCAAAGGTCAAGGAGACGCTGTCGCCTGAAGACCGGGCTGACTTGAACGACAAGATTCAGCAGCTGATTGACTGCCTGATGCCCGTCAAGGACGAGACGGGACGGACTCGAATCGACTTGTTTTTGGAGCTTCCGTCCAAGCGAATGTACCCAGACTACTATGTTTTGATTGCTGAGCCTATCGCGATCGACGTCATTACGAAGCGACTCAAGGCCAATGTGTACCAGAGCCTGGCTGACTTTTCGCAGGATCTCGACCTCATGTTCAAGAACGCCAGAACCTACAACGAGGAGGGCTCGTTTGTGTACGAGGACGCCAATGAACTGGAGAAGGCTTTCCGAACCAAGCTGGCTGAGTTTGACCCGGAATTGGCTGCCAGGCCAATCCAGCAGGCGCAGCCTCCACCACCTCCTCCGCCACAGCCAGTTCAGCAGGTGCCGCAACCGCAGCAGATTCAGGCGCAGCAGGTCCAGCAGCAACAAGCTCAGCAGCTTCAGGCACAACAGGTTCAGGCTCAAATTCAGGCGCAACAGCTGCAGGCTCAGCAGCTGCAGGCTCAGCAACTACAGGCACGACAGCTTCAAGCCCAGCAACTTCAGGCCCAGGCTCAGGCTCAGGCTCAGGCCCAGGCTCAGCAACAAGCAATGCAGCATCATCAACACCAGCAGCACCAGCACCAACAGCACCAACAGCACCAACAGCACCAACAGCACCAGCACCAACAGCACCAACAGCATCAGCAGCCACAGCACCAACAGCACCAGCACCAACAGCACCAGCCACAGCACCAGCAGCACCAGCAACATCAGCATCAGCCACAGCAGGTACAACTTCCACCAGTTCAGCCCCACATGGTTATGCAGCAACAGATGCACCAGCAAATGCAGCAGATGCAACAGATGCAGGCCCCTCTACAGCCACCGGATACCGATCGAGAGCCGTCGGCGGATTCTGTCAGTAAGGACTTTCTGAACGAGATGATGCTTGATGGCATGGACAAGATGCCACTGGGTGGAATGGATATGGGTTACAATGATTTTGGCGAGGACTTTGGCGCGTTTGACTCGTAGTCAACCTGCGAATCTTCAGAATCTAGAGTTCCGACGAGCCTAGAGCCAACAGATAAACGGCTAACAAAATAAAGCGTAGACGCACGCAAGATATCCTTTAGAAATGTATTTATATTAACGTTGACTTTGCGTAGTGAACCGTGATCTATGTTTTGCTATGTACAGGTGGGGGATATCGGCTAAATGGTAATGGTTGTAGAACTCTCCTCTTCAAAGAAATCGTGAAGCATGTCAGGCTTGAACGGCCACTTGTCAAAGACGTCGACAATTTTCTGAAACTGCTCCAGCGTGAGATCTCGGGGTGCGGTATCCAGAATCTCCTCACCAACTTGAGGTCCGAGCTGCTCAAGGGCACCGGCTCCAAGTGTCGGGATGGACTCTCTGCAAGGTCTTCCTCTGGTGATGAAGAGCATTCTCAAACAGTACTCAAAGGAATCCAGGTTGGCTGGCTGAGTTTCGTGCGGGTCCATCTGGATAAGAACAGGAAAGTCTCTTGGGGCATTGAAATCGTGAGTGTCTCCAAAGAGGATAGGCTTTGCGTGAATAGATTCGTCTTTAAGGCCATTGGGGTAATCTACGTCGCCAATGAGAACAGAAGTGTGAGCAGCGCTCTCTGTCTGAACGGCGATTCTTGATCGGTTCTTGTTACCGACTGGCAACAGTAGTTTCGCAGCGGTGGTGGCTCGGACCCAGAGAAGAAGTCTGACTCGTCCGTACTTTTGCAGCCAGGATTGGTTAGTGATACAATTGATGTATTGAGTGCAGAGCTGCTCGCCTTGCATCATGGACAAGTTGGCGGTGAACAGGATATTCGGGTTGATGCCTTCCGACCGGGCGTGGTCAATAGGCTCGAATAGCCCGTCGTCCACTAGGCTTGTGAAGGATTTCCATCGGAACGGGTCTGACGGTAGAACTTTGAGTGAGTTGGTGGGTGATTCTAATGTGCTGAGAAACTTTCTAAAAGTCGGATGGGGTTCCATCATGATGTGATTTTTGGGCCTGATGACATTGTGGAGAGCTGCAGACCAGACTCCAGGGCCGGGGTAGGCATCGATAATTGTGGCGTTGTGGTAGGTGGTGTCGAAGTTGAGTTTCGATAGGACGGCGACTTGTTAGTTCATGGGGATCAGATCCCGAGGACCCGTCAACGCTTCCGGGTCCGTCTGCTACTCACCACTCTTCTCATAGTCCACAAAGTACTTCCTGGCGTACTTCTTTGTAATTCCTTTGGCGAACCATTCTCGGTTGGTGTTTGCTACTAGCTGAGGGAACTTCATGAAATTTGCGCCGCGCAGCGCGGGCTTTCACATCACGATACCAAGAGACGCGACAACTGACCATACGTGCCCGACGTGAAGTGACTGACTAGACGTGACTGACTAGACGTGATTGATCGCGACGTGACTGACTAGACGTGCCCGACGTGAAGTGACGAGAGCTTGACAAACAATGCTCCGTCTGAAGCTCAACCCAGACTCCAAGAAAGACGGTAAGGAGGAGAAGGAAAAGAAAAAGACTCCGCGAGTGAGTTTAAATTTCAAAGTCAAAAACACAGAAGCGCCGAAAGAAGTCGCTGGCGTCCCGAGGATCAAAGTCAAAGCAGCGAGGAAGCCTGGCGATGGTTACGACTCAGAGGCCCCAGACAGGGAAGAGGACCCTATGATTGAAGAGGCAATCATGTTTCGAATGATTCCAGGTGAACATTTGGACTTTCTACGGCAGGCGTGTGAAGTTGGAGACTTGAGCGGCGTTCACATCAAGTTTAAAGATCCTCGAAGGGCGGTGATTTCTATTCACAATCAACTTTTTGCCGCAAAATTGGTTGATCTACCCACTATTATTGAAGCAAACAAGAGCTTTGACCGAAAGAATATATACAAGAGCAGCGATGTTTGTCAAATGTTGGTGGTCACGGAACCTATTGAATATGAGGATGATGTCTTTACAATTGCCAGTATAAACGAAAGGCCGATAGATCCAAACGACAGAACAGGCAGCATATTACCGTTGGAAAGCGTCTGGCCTAGTGGTGTTACGCCGCCGTTATACCAGGCCAGAAAACGTCGGTTCAGAAAACGAATATCCAACAAAGTTATCGAGACGGTCGAGGCCAAAGTGGATGAACTGTTTAGACTGGATGAAGAGGCTGATGAAACTCAATACGAGCTTATCAACCCCTCACAACTCAATGCGTTCATGCCGCCGCCAATGGCCCGGCCAGGCGAGAGCGAGGCTGCCACGCCTTTCGATATGCTTAATGCTATGGAGACCCCAACGGAAGACCAGGAAGACGAGGTCATGGCCATGGAGTTGGAGAAGGCCTTTGAAAGCGGTGACGACGATGACGACGACGACGATGGCGATGATGGAGAGGACAACGATGATGACGACGACGAGCGTGGTATGGATGACGATGAGCTAGACGCAATCAGGCACAACAAGGTCCTAAGAGAGGAGATTTCTGAACTGGAGGCGACTCTGGCTGCGAAGGAGAAGAGTGCATCAGAGACAGCCAACCCAATTTTGCGTGGTCGTCTATTGGATGTGGTCAACAAGCTGACGGCCGAGTTGGAGATGAAAAAGAGACAACTGAAGCCAGTCACAGAGGAGACAAAGACGGCTCAACAGGAGGAGAAAGAGGTCGACTCAGACTCAGATGTGGAGTCCTTGTTTTCATAGTTTCCGGCCAGCCTCATTATAATTTTCCTATTCATTCAACGATCACCTGAAGTCACTTGGAGGATGAAGACTTTGTATTCAAGGAGCCTATTAGGAACAACTCCCGCGGATTGAGGGCGCAATCGAGTCATTGACGCTTGAATACCTGGGAGGTTTTCATTATACGCATGACGAGCTGGAACTACCATCTGCCCACAGAACCTGAATTGCAAGAAAAGCTTGTCATGGAGTCCACAGATGGAGCAACCCACTCTTCTGAGCAATATACGCTTCCGAGCAATTTGCGACCCTTACGAGGCCGAACTGGACCAAGGAGATGATTTCCATGGACTAGTAGGCTGCGATTATAAGCAGGGTATATTGAGCGGAGTGGGCCAAAGCACACCGCTGTGACATTGCTTGAGGTATCGACATACGAGCACTCCTTTCTAGCGCGGCCTCCTCAATCTGATCCGTAAATCTCTTTGATCGCAGTCTGTAGTTATCATCCCTTCCCAACACAATGCTGATGGTCTGGGCACGATGTGTCCACGAGTCTCCAAAAAAGACTTTCAGGTGGTCCATCCAGTCGCAGACACTGATACTGTGGTAGTAATCGTATGACTCAAGTTGCTTTAACGGTTTCAGGTCTGTTGACAGTAATGAAGTTACACGAGTCGCGCGCGTCGCTTTCTGAAACGAAATCCTCGGAAATGAAACGCATTAGTATATCACTATATATCTAGCCATGCTAGTAATTTTTGACGCCATACGGCGGTCCTGTTGCTAACAGGAGGGTTTCTTGGGAATAAATGAACATTTGCGAATATGACAGTTTTGCGTCGTAAATTATCGTCGCTGAGTCTTGCCCATACCTCGCTTACCAGCAAACAAATGCTTTGGCATAGCAGCGGCCACATGTCGATCGGCTTCACCGGCTCTGGCGGCTCTATTCCTCTCTCGCTGCTCAATCTTGGCCAGTCGCTCAGCCTTTGTCCTCTTGACACCGTCGGCACCAATACCGTCCAGTCGTCTGTTACTCTGATCTCGCTGTCGCATGTGGAAAGCATCTCGCTTCTCGTCAGCGTGCTCCATAACAACGTCAGCTCCAGAATGCTCTGAGGGTCCCTTGGACATTGATCGAGCTCGCTCGGAAATGGCAGAAGAGTCGATACCAATATCGTCCAGATGCTGTTCCAGCTGGCCGAGAGTCTTCTTGACCATCTTTCGTGGGATAATGCCTGCTCTGTTCTTGATTGTCTTTTTGCTTCGGGCGGCGTTTCGCATGAGTTTGTGTTTGTTTCGGATCCACTCGGCCTTCTCCTTGATATCGAGCTCTTCTTCGTCCAGCTCTCCATCGTCCTCGTCGTAGAATCCTTCCTGCTCCAGTCGCTCCTCCTCTTCTTCCAGGGCCTGGAGTTTGGCAGCGATATCTGGGTCAATGAAATCGTAAACGTTCTTTCCGTCCAGAATCTCTGGAATCTTGTCGTGCTTCCATTCCTCGTTCTCCAGCAGGTAGGACTCGGCGTAGTCTGGCTGGTACACACCGGCTCCACCGTTCGCGGCTTCAATGTCTCGCGACAGAGTCTTTCTGTTTGGATCATTGAGGTCGTACTTGCCGACGGCAGCGGCAGCTCCATCGGGAACGTGTGGGAGTCGGAGAATGTCGTCTCGGGCCTGTGGTCGTGTAACGTGAATCTTGTTCATGATGGCGTTGATTCGGCTGGAACTCTGCTTCTTCTGCTCAAGTCGGGCCGTCAGCAGCTTCTCGCAGGCTCTGTTTCGCACATTCATGATACCTTCCTCAGTAACACAGGAAGATTCGAGAATCTCCACAACTGGGTCGTTTGGAGAAGCCTGGACAGTCATGCTCTTGACCAGTTCCTGCAGCTCGGGAGACAGGTCCTGTGGTCGCATCACATCCACCTTATTGAGAACGACAATGACACTCTTGTTGGAAAACAGTGGCTTAATGCTCTCAAAGAGCTTTACCTGATCGGCAACAGAGAAACCACACTGCTCACTCAAGTCCATGAAATAAAGCACACACGATCGAATGTGGGCGATGGCGTAGATGGACTGCATTTCAATGTTGTTCATCTCCTCAGTGGGTCGGTCCAAAACACCTGGAGTATCGATGGCCTGGAATCGCAGGTACTTGTAGTCAAAGTGTCCCACGTACAATGACTTTGTGGTGAAGGCATATGGCTGAACCTCCACCTCAGCTCGAGTGATGCTTCTCAGGAAAGAACTCTTACCAACGTTTGGGTATCCGCAAATCAGCAGAGTTCGGGTGTTGGGGTCAATACTGGGCAGACGGGCCAGATGCTGTCGGACCTGTTCAAGATACTGAAGTGGATCCTTCAACTTCTTGACGATGGTGGCCATTCGACCTAGTGCAGCTCGCTTCAGCTGCTTACACTGGAACAAACTCTGACCAAACTTGAGCAGTCGGACGTAATCTCGAGAAACCTGCTCGACCAAGTTCTTTGCGCCGGAAAGAGCAGACAGAGAAATCTTGTAGTGATTCTTCTCGTAAAGAGTGTCCATCAAGTCTCTGTGGAATGGGTGAACATCGTTAATCTTGGGGAAAGAGTCCACAATCTCCTGGAGCTTCTCAACGAATCCGTCAGCGGTATATCGCACTTTTCGCATGTAAAAAGCTCGAATTCGACTGATCTTGAAGCCAGCTCGGATCACCGTCGGCGTCTTTCGCTGAGTTCGGTTCAGAATGACATCCAGAAACTCATTCCCGTCTGGAATAACGGGGATATCCTTCCACGTTAATTGCATGATAACGGGTGGTTACTGGATTTTTTTTTCCAGAGATAAAACTTTTTCGCCCTTACCCAAGTTAGCCCTAGCCCAGGTCACGTGGAAGTCACGTGCCTTTTTTTTTTATAAATCGCCATTTTGCCATTTTGCCAGTTTGGGCGCGTTGAGCATAGGATCACGCGATGAGTGTGAATTGGGCTATGGTGAAGGACGGCAAGCCAACAGGCTTGCCAGGGGAAAGATGGGTTTATGTATCGCCGACGACTAGGACTGATTTGAGACTTAGCGCCACCGGTTCTGACAGCGTAATTCTCAGCACTGGCCGCGTGCACCTATCTAACCAGAGATTGGTGTATGTAGGAGAAGGAAGCTACCACGTTGCAGGCAAGGGAGACCGTGCATTCCATAATGTAAGCATCCCGCTTGGCCGGACGCAAGGACACCGTATTGTGGCCCCGTGGTTTGGCCCTTACAGATGGGAATGCCATGTGCAGCCCACGAGCGAAGGAGGCTTGGAGCCGCTGCAGAGCCTGTGGAAGCTTGAATTTGTGTTCAAGGACGGGGGTGTGGTTGATTTCGAGAGTTTGTTTATGCAGTTGTGGCGGGAGTGCAACAATCCAGACGAGGAGTTGCCCTCCTACTCAGTGCAGTGACAATCTACAGAATAGGTATGGAGTAAACAAGATGGACAAGGAATTTGTGAGGCCTTAAGAGGCATGATCACAACAGGCTTGAATGCCAGTACATTGCGGTCTCATTTCGTGGGATTTGCATCATTTTTTTTGTCCAACCGCGCAGCGTTTAGTGTTGATCTGTTCATTTCAGGTACACCGTCCTCAGAAACGATGTTCGCGATGGACGTGATGAGATGCTGCGTGTCTTGCTATCAGAATGTGGATCCATTGGAGCAGCGTAGGCAGCTGCAGGATGATGCGTCAGCTTGCATGAGGCACGTCACGAAGACCTTGATATGCTGTGTGTCTGAGCTATTTGTGGACAAGGAAAGACCAAAGGAGTTTGTTTACTGGCGGTCAGGACGGAAGGAGTAGAGGATCCAGGCATGTCAGTGCCTGCACTTCTTGTTCCGTTCCTTGATTGGGCCGGGCCGTGCCGGCGCTGGCACGGCCCCGCCCGTGAAGTATTGGCGTGAAGGCAGCGTTGCTCACAGCATTGCTATGGTGATTTTCACATGCAGTGTACGTTGCATGTGAATTTACGTCTTAGATTCTCGAGTCAGCTGGAGAGATAGCGGCGGCGTGTTGGCCTGTTCGCCGTCTGGTCAGGTGAACGCGGCCAGAACATGCTGGTGGACGCCAGGCAGCTTCACGACTCAGGCAACCAACTCGAATCACCCGGGGCTGCAAATCAGGGTCTATGCGATGAGCAGACCCTTGTAGATTGTGGACATCAAACGATTCGGCCTTGTCACAAGGTTGTGGGTAAGACCCTAACGAGAAAACCTCACCGACTGATTCATTCTGACAAACAGAGCCTGACGCAGACGCACGTTCGCGAGGTGAACATCCACGACAAAGAACGGCATGTTGTGCTTGCTGTGCAACTGGTGAGACAACAGCGAATATCAAGACATCGTTAGCTTTGATGCATGTTTTCACGACAAGCATACGCCCTTCTTTGAGCAGACATGGACCCCGACCGGACTGCGACACTGGGAAAGCGCATGCACAAGTAACAAAACATGGTACAAATCCCACCTAGCCAACTATACATCACGATCTCATATCGAGTGGGATCGCGGATCTCATCTCCCCGGTAAAGACTAATCTTGCTCCCAGGCCCAAGACCCAAGAATCTAGGCCACGCCATCGAAAAGCACCCTTAGTGGGACCCTACGCGCGGACCTGCAGATTACATGGTGGGTAGAATTCTGGGTCTGATGTCAGCCCAGCTTTAAACACCGAGCTCCGAGCGATATAATAGTCTCGTTGAGATGATGTCATGTATCAGAACTTGCTGGCTTGGTATGATTTCTGAGCGCGCCTGCGCCTTCCACGCCATTACACCACTTCACATACAACTTCACTTGAATACAATTTGAAACACAGTACGTTTATACCTCACCCCTATAACTCTCAGTTAGTCTATCGTGACACGTTTGTACAATATATGGTCTCCGCACGGCGCGCTTGGCGCCCCGTCAGGAAGCGCGGGATGCCCACTATCGATTTTAGTCCCTTTCCTTTCTTCGGAAGACATCCGTTTCGTTCCGAAGTTCTTGTTCTTTAACATGTCAAGTCGTGTAAGTGTAAATTTGCTAGCGGGAGAGTAACGTGTGAGACATACTGACACACATTTAACGGTTTCCTAGTCCGGCTTGGCCATAGCTTTGCTCTATTGGGGAATATGGTCAGTGCGGGCTTTAAATGTCTGAGATGTTGGAGCTTTGACTGTCTACAACTCTAAATTGAGTTTAAACTGGACGCAGGCGGGGTCACGTGACCGCTGCTTAACATGTTATTTTTTTTTCAAAGACACAGACGACTCAGAGTGTGAGCGTGCAAAACGGAAGAGGTGAAGGGCTTTGTGATGTGACGTTGAAGTTTGCAAGTGACACCCGTTGGCGAGGCGACTTTTGCGTGTCGTGTATGCCAGTATCAGACAAGGTGATACAGTGGTCTGACAGGTGAGCACAGACCATGTTAGTGCAGAGCGGGTCTAGAGAGTGTATTAATGAATGAATGCTATCTAGGCAGTTACTGCGTGTAGATTATAAATAAGTTGCCAGCTGCAAGCAGGTAGGCTGGTATTGTGGGAGCTATGCTCGTTGCTTATATGTTCTTATGCGTCTTCTTGTGCCTCCTCAGGTTCGAAATGACACTAAAGTTCCTTCCGCAGCCCTCGACATCACACGGGAACGGCTTCTCGCCCGTGTGAGAATAAATATGTGTTTGTAGCGACGACGGCCTAGTGAATGGCTTGCCGCAGACCTTGCAGACGTGTTTCTTGAGACTCTTGAGCGACAGCTTTGAGTTGAATGTCGTCATTAGATGCGGAGGTGGTCCTGTGTGGACTTGGTACCCCGGTAGGCCTAACTGGTTTGGCATGCCCAAGCCATTAGAAGCCATATTCATGTTTGGGACCATGGGCATACCACTCAAAGGCGGTGGGAGAGTTGAATTCATTATAGGCTGGTGGGCCTGGTAGCCATAGGGCATGCTGGGTATAGAGTTGTAGCTTGGTCCAATTGGACTGTGATTAGTAGTTGTTGCGGCGGAAGAAGAACTGTCTTCGGTCACTAGAGGTAGTGACATTCTCTGATGGTTGTAGTTAGGCGGAGGCAGGTGGTTCGGTAGCGAATATGATCGTCTGTTTATGTCTAGATCGCTTGTATCGGAGTAGGTTCGTTGAGGACCGTAGTAGTAGTTTTCGTTCTCATAGTAAGGACCGGAGCCGGTGGGAACAGGATTGGCCATAGCAGGATTCGAGGCGTGATTCATGGCAGTGTTCATTGGCGGATTGGGAGCCACTTGGTTCTGGTGGAGGTCCTCGTATTTTGACATTTCATGGAGCGCAATCATCGCAACGTATGGTGGACTCGATATTCTGGTTATATATATATAAGAGAAAAGAAAGCTTCAGGCCAAAAAGAAATGTCAAAAGCAACTAAAGGAAGGTAAGCGAGAAAAAGCAAAAGTCAGGGTGCCTCCATCAGTCATTGCTTTTTCTTGTCATGAACCCAATGAAAAAAGAAATGCGACATCAACAAGAGAGACCAACAAGAAAAGAAAGCCCTTTGTTGTCTTTGAGTTCTGGCTGGAGGACGTACCTTGATGGTTGTGAGGCAGCGTAGCGATGTTATTGTTCGCTTCGTATGTAGTCTGTGCGTGTGTTTTGTGTGTCTGTCTTTACGAAGGTTTAATGAAAGTTTAATTCTGTTAGGCGGGAAAACGGTGGTTTAGCCGGCAACGGTGATCGATCAGTAGCTAGCGTAGCTAGCATAGCCACTGTTTGCCTCGGGGTTGTCTGTACGGGCTAGACTTGCGCTGTTATCTAGTGGGTTACTCGTTATACAACAGTCCTCGGAATCCGTGGAGGCTTCACCAAGAGTTGGTGATTCTGAAGTCTAAGGACATCACGCGGAGACCCATTCCGTGCTGGTTTCTGAACTTTTTGGTAGTTGAAATCTTAGCTATAAGGTTTGGGCCTGGAGATCAAAGTTAATGGCTATACCGGTCGTCTGTTTGTTTACGTGGCTACCCGAGACTGCGTATAACTCAAAGCTTGGTGTGAGACTGATTCGGAAGCGTGAACTGTCCACTGCAATCGGTGTTTTCAGAGCCTGTGCATCACACGGCCAGCCTAATCTGGACTGCTATTCGTATCACGCATAACCCCGTACGTAGAGCTTTGTCCGCATAGATTGGTCCGTATAGGTTGGTGGGAGTTGACCCTGCAGACTCTTTGTCTGAAAAGTTGAACGCGCTGGGAGTATGGACACCGCCAAGTTCACCGCGGAGAGCCTTCCCGATAGCCTGTTTGAGCAATGTTTTCAATTGATCAAGCAGATAAAGCGGATGTACGAGGAGAGCGGGATGGGCTGGGATGAAGAGGGGAAGCGAGAGGAGATGCGGACAGAGGGGATGGTTTACCTGGTGGTGACGCAGGATTCGAGTGAAAAATTCAATCGCGAGACTGATTCCAAGCAGGTTATAGCGTTTGCCTCGTTTCTGAAGGACCGGGAGACTGTTCTTGACAAGGAACTCGATATCATGTATCTGTACGAGATCCATGTGGCCCAGACGCATCAGAAGAAGGGTCTCGCCAACACCCTGCTCACCATGATCCAGGATACGTGTGAACAAGAAAAGTACCACGGAATCATGTTGACTGTCTTTGGAATCAATCGCGCAAGAGGTTTTTATGAACATAAGGGATTCCATTACGTGTCGGAGCTGGAATCTCACAAGTCATGGCTGTCCTTGGGATTCCTGGGGAAGCGAAAAACACTGAGGATACGTGGCTGGACTGAAATGATTTGGTTTTCTAGTCACTCGCCGTTCAGTCCGGTGGACGAGAACGGAAACGCTTCTAATGCCGCCTCCAACACCAAAAGAACAAAAGTCCAAGACTTTTAATTACTTCAGGCACAGGAACCCGAAAGAGAGAAGTGTGGGTCAGGCATAGCATCGAGCCCAACAGCATAGCATCGGCCTCCAAGGTCAGGTACAAATAGGGGTGCAGACGTGATCGGCGTCAGGGGCGCTTTCAACCTCTTCTCACTTCCACTGTCGTCTTCATTCTTAATGTCCTACCACTGCTTACCTCCTTATACTGTCCTAATACCGTCCTAGCTTCCACGCATCTCCGAAACTAGGCGCTTTATCCGAGGCTAAGCCGCCATGCGTGCCGGAGATATCACATTGCCGAAATGTGCCTTACTGACGGCTGCAAGGAACACCAAAAGTTTGATGGCATGTAACTCTCTGTTTCTGACTTCAGAATTTGCCAATAACAGTAACAAAGCTCGGCTTAGAAACACCTAACCCTATACACAACTATTCACTCTTCGTCCTCCGCTAAACAACTTCGTCACCACCAACCATTATTACCTCTTCGCTCTCACTCGGCCGCTCGGTAGACCCACCAGCAATGCTCTCAAGCATTGCATATGTAGGTATGATTTTGTACCTACGTCACATTCTGCAAACCCCCAAAATGCCCTAGCGAATTTACAAAAAGTAACTTCTGTTTACTGGCAAAAGAAACCTCGCCCTAAAAGAAGAATGGGCACGTGACCAAAACATTTGTGTACGAATTCAGCATGTCAGGCCAACATGAATGTTACTGCTCTAATAATAGCCGATCTCTAGGTCCCTGCCTGTGTACAGCGTGCGCTGTACCTGCCCTGGTCGACAGGGTCCCTAGACGAGGAACCAAAAAAAAATTAATTTCATCCCACGAACAAAGTGGTGAAGGGTAGGTGACCAATTTAGTTGTGGTGCGCGCTCCCTTACGCGCACTCTGACGCGCAGGGTAAGGTGAGGCTCCACTCGTATCCAAAATAAACACCCCTGCGGGCTGCAGCGTGCCGCGTCTCTCATGATGACTGTCAGCTGAGGTTGCAAGACAGCGACGTGGTAGCGCCGTTCTCCTGGGTTGCGGCACGGTAGGCGACTTCCGGCCGGGCGGGGCGGTGGTGCTCCGAAGGGGTGTCGGAGGTCGCCGCCGACTTGAGTCACAAAGTCACGTGTGGCGGGTAGTGTCAATCCGTTTTTGGAGAAGAAGCGCGTTTTCTGAGGACAGTCTAAATGGAGCAATAGACTGCCGAATATGGAAGGGAAATAGTGGGCGTAGTTGGAATCGATGTGGTATTGGAAGGTGCCGGTGTAACACAAGTTATAAAACTGTGTTATGTAAGTGTTGAGATTCATGATCGAGTGCATGCTGATAACCGACTACGTATAATATAGGTGCCTGCTGATCAGAGCTTATATCTATGTATATAGCTTGAACTGTCGTCGGGTCGACGCTAGAACTCTGCACTCAACCGCAGGTTACCGTACGTGAGTCTAGAACTTGGAGAAGCCTGACGTCACAAAACATGTCATTGAATACGGCGCGGCTTGTAACCAAAAACTTTTGACAGTGATGCTACCAGAGCTGATTGAATTTGAAGAGCAAATGCAGAAAACGACTGCTTCAAAGTAGTCCTTCTCACTAATTCTGTTAACACGGTGAAATCTAAATATAGACCGCAAAGAACGCGCGCTCTTGAGTTCAGAAAATCGCGTCTCCACGTCGCATTTCGTCATTTTACGCGTCACTCTCGCGTCTCGTTTCTACACTCTTTCACTCCCAAACGCCTGCCGCCTAACAGTTATCGCTTCGCCTCGGTCTTTGCACTATCTACCCTAACCCTTAAAGTCACAAGTCACGTGCCACCTACGAACACCACAACTTGTTCTCCCACCCTTGTTGACACAACATGAGAAAGCAGGCGTCGACGCTAGCGTACCTGGTAGTGGGTGCGCTGTCGCTATATTTCCTGGCGGGACAGCTTTTGTCTGGCCGGGGCGATGAAAAGCCGATTCCTCGAAACCTCGCCGGGAATCACATCAAATCGTATCAAATGAACGACCTGAAAGCCACATCGCGAAGTGCCGAAAACCACGAAAAGGTCTTGATTCTAACACCACTAGCACGATTCTACCCAGAGTACTGGGACAACCTTGTCAAGCTCTCATATCCACACGATTTGATTGAGTTGGGTTTCATTGTTCCACACACCTCACAAGGCGATCAGGCCCTCAAGAAGCTGGAGAAAGCCATGAAAAAGACTCAGACTGGACCAAAGAAGGACCGATTCGCTAAAATCACAGTTCTGAGGCAAGACACTGACTCGCTTTCATCGCATTCCGAGAAGGACCGGCATGCTTTGACTGTTCAGAAACAGCGAAGATCGCAAATGTCTCTTGCACGAAACTCATTGCTCTTCACCACAATCGAGCCAGACACTGCTTGGGTTTTGTGGCTGGATTCTGATGTCGTTGAGACCCCACCAACCTTGATTCAGGATCTGGCTCTTCACGACAAGCCTATTATAGTCCCCAACTGCTACCAGAGGTACTTTGATAACGAGAAGAACCAAAAGGCAATCAGACCTTACGATTACAACTCGTGGCAGGATACTGGTGCCTCTAAGGAGATCGCTGCTAAGCTTGGAGACGACGACATTATGGTTGAAGGCTATGCTGAGTTCCCAACTTACCGACTCCTGATGGCACACCTTTACGATCCAAAGGACGACGTCCACAGTGAAATTCCATTGGACGGTGTTGGAGGAACAGCTCTATTGGTCAAGGCTGAAGTACACCGTGATGGTGCCATGTTCCCACCTTTCCCATTCTACCACCTGATGGAGACGGAAGGCTTTGCAAAGATGGCCAAGAGACTGAACTACCAGAGCTATGGTCTACCAAACTATTTGGTTTACCATTACAATGAGTAGCCAAGACGATTTCCGGCGCAGAAAAACCAACTACTCACATACCCACTACATTAGCAATAGCCCGGCGTACATAGGAGATAGATTACGAGGCAATCCGGTGACATTCACGTAACATCTCACGCTGCAACCTTATGATATCACGAGCCCAGCGATCGTCGCCATGTAAATCCCAAATATCGGTACTTCAAGGACTAAACACTCTTGTAACCCTCAAAGGTCAGACAACTAGTCCTCCTCCTCCACTCCACCTCTCCGCTTCCTCCGCCTCTTCCGACACCCTGAACCTTAAGCCAAGGTCAAACCGACCTAACAAAGTGTTGACCATCTCATGATGCATTGACGCACGAAAATGTCCACATGGCATCACCCTAACCCTCTTACTAAGATCTTACCTAATCCTTGAGTTGAACGCTTACTAATCCCCCCGTTCATTCCACGATCGGACTTATTATTTATCTTCTGTTTACCCTATAATTTTCATTTCCCGTCCGACTTTTGTGGAGAGAGTTTACGGCCAGGCGATATTAGGCTTCTTCCGCATTAGGCTGCCCCACCTCAAGCGCGACACCTCACATCCCAGTACCAACACCATCAGACAGACTAGCAGGGAATCGGCGAAACCAACAGTCCTTTTCGTAGCGACAAAATGGCCTGGTCACCATCGCATTCAAGGCCAAATTCCCTGTCCCAGCCTAGAGACATACCAATGAAGGAGTCGAAGGATTCCAAGCTGAGCTCCGGGCTGAAGCAGCAGCGGTCTATGAGTTCAAGTTCTCCTACAGGGCCAAAGAGTGAGTATATCATCGCTTACACCGCATTCACAGCAGGTGAAGTGTCTTGTGTTTGATTAGCATGGCAATTCGTTGAAGTGAGGGGAGTGGCGGTCAACCGGACCAGGCATGGCACAGCCATTGAGGCAGTGGCTGGAGATGGAATTGGACACATCAGGTCTACAGTATTCTGGATTCTACGGCTAGGGAAGGAAAGAGGCGTTTACTGGTGGTGGAGGCGAGTCCCTGGGAGTCGTCCAGCACGGAGCCATCAAGACGAAGCCAAAGATTGACAAGACGAAGCCATGAATCGACTTCTCCCTCACTCTGACTCTCATTGCCCTCGCCTCGCTCAGGATGCTAACCAGATTTATCCCACGTCCCGTGCAAGTTCTACCGGCAGGGAGCATGTCAGGCCGGCAACGCCTGCCCCTTCTCCCACTCTGTGGACGTCGTTGATCAATCCCCCTGCAAGTACTTTCAGAAAGGCAATTGCAAGTTTGGCCTGAAATGCGCCCTTGCCCACATCCTCCCCGATGGTCGGCGAGTGAACCCCCGAACCCTATACAGGCACAACCAGAACCGGGTTCATGAAGAAGACCCTGAGCCAAAGCGACCAGCCAATCTCTCACTACAAAACACCTATCAGAACGATGCCCCAGCGGCCAGTTCTCCGAGATCATTCATGGACGGCTTCTACACCTCGGGAACCCCCACTGTCCCCTCGTTCAACCGTTCTATGTCCACTTCATCCAACACAAACATCTGGAAGGACCGTTCTAGCTCGTTTTTGCGAGGAAACGGCCCCTCTCTGCTCGCCCAGTCGTTGCGAGACGAGTGCGCTGTGGACGACGGCGACAACTCTGTTTTTCTAGACGAGGAGGAGTTTGTACCATCTTCGCTCTCAGAACTGCTGACTCCACAGGAGCAGAAACGAAAATCTATGGCAATCAACTCGGTGCCTGTGCCTAATGCAGTGGATCTATGGGGAAGTCAGTTGGGCTCGCCAAGAGTTGCCGGCTCGCCGATGCGGTCTTCGTTCAGAAACTTGCCGCCAATCGGAACTCCAGAGCGAGGATCTAGTTTTGCGGCCATGATGAACACTCCAGGCCGTGTTCCATCTGCTAGCGTCCTAGGCTCTTCGCCATTCAATAAGGGCCTTTTTGACGACCAGGGCCTGAGGTCAAGGCTGACACACGAAGCGAAGGACGAAAAAGACCATACATCTCACCGTGATGTGCGCGACGACCACGACGACGAGCCCTTCTTTATGGACGATGATAACCCTAAAGGGCCCGGAGGTTTAGTGGATCAGATGAATGATTTGGCTCTATAGCGAAGGTGTGCTGAGAAGGTCAGCAGCAAAAATCAACTGATTTGGCTCTAACGAGACTAGATTAGACAGTACTATATATTAATGCCAAAAGTGATGAAGACGCTGTTAATTCATTGAGTATATAATTGTAAACAAATCTATGTTAGAAATTCCAAAGGTTGGAACAGGCTCAGATAAGTAGTCAGGGTTGAATTCATCGAGCGTGTGAACGCCCTAGCATTAGAGATGCCAGAAAAAACATTGAGTACAAGGTTCATCAGGGCCTGTTAGTTTGCAAACTCACAAATTGTTAGGTTGGAGAAACTGAAATGTCGATCGCAAATTTTATAGTTTGTAGGGCGAGGGTTGTTACTGGGGATACGAAAACCAACAGAAAACTTCTACACGTGATGACCTAACCCTGTTGTCACGCCAACCACACTTTCTGGCGACCCCCTGAAGCTGGGGTGCGTGGATCTTCAGTCACCGGATAAATGCAAGCCGGCTACGAGACAGATGACAGCGAGGCGCAGGGTGCGATGATCTCCCGAGATCCGGGCTCAGCCTAGTTTTGGCGTGAGAGAATTTGCGTGGAGACTTAGCCTGATCGGCTTAGTGTGATAGCCTTAGTGATTATCTACCCCTGTATAATCTGTATTATAGAAGGCTTGGCTTGTACACTGCCCAATAATGATGGCAATATCGCTCACGCCGTACGCTCGCACATCAGCCCCGATTGGCCAACGCCTAGTGCAAATCACGGGACGATCCAACGTTCTACGCCTTCGTTTGATCTTCTGACTAGACCAAGCCCAGAGATCGAGCTGGGCACTGGACGAGGCGTCGTGGGGGTATGGTCACTTGGTATTCTCTACAAGGTAGGTAGTACGGACGTGTTCTGGTGTAACATATACCAGTGCACGGCTGTCTCGGGAGTGCTTCTGACACTGTTTATCAATGCTAGACAGTTTATAGCGGGGATGAGACGTTAGTCTCGGATAGCGAGTTCCTATAGAGGCATTTTCTGAACCAATGTACCTTGATTTGCGTGGGGTGCATCGTGGGATGTTGCAGCAATACGAATTTCAGCCAGTATTTGCTTAGCTGCCAGCGTATTAGCTTAGAGTCACCTACCCAGGCTAGTCCGCTAGTGATAATTGAAATTGAAAATCTCTTAAATATAATTGAAAACCTCACGAAAACTTATTTACCAGAACTAGCGGACTTAAGACAATGGACGGCATGCACTGACAGTACCTGACCATCTATGACTTAGCCTCGCTATAACTTCTCCTTCGAATACGAGATTAGGTCTGCAGCATTGGTAAGACATATTATTTTTGTACTGAGGCCAAAAACGGCAACAACGCGCGGCCGGGTAACTCACTGACATTTTCTCGTAGAGCAGCCAAAAATATGGAGGCACTGTGTGGCGGACTTTTGCGCGGAGTCCAGACTTCCGGCTGAAAACCCTTGCCCTCGCTTTGGGGGTGATGACATCATTTCTGCAATGAACCCCGGGTTTAGCGCCGTGTATGCATTGAGTCCCGTACAGTGCATGGCAGCGCATGTGCGTCCCGTAATGTAACAATGAACTATCGCGACCTGCGTGATACGACATTAGTTCCTGATCGACGCGTTAGCTTAGTGTTGACGTGTTGATCTGGAGTCGCGTCCCCGGCGCGTCTCGGCGTGTATTCCTAGTCAGCACGTGATATTGTTAATACTGGTCGTTGGCTTTGTTAGTCAAGGAGGTTGTTATGGGAACAGAATAGTCGCGCGCTAATGACATCATAAGTGACCTCATAAGAGGGCCAACGCTCTAGTCTGGCTCGACGCAGGAACGTGAAGATCCGCCCATCCTACCTGTGGCCTTCTGCACGTAAGGCGCAAAGTATTATACAGATAAGCGGTGGAAACCACACCGAACTGATGATCACGCAAATCTCTGGGTCCGGACAGATAGCTAGCGGAGCGGAGCGAAAGCGGCGTTTGTTTAAAGAATAGGCGGCGCTAGCACTGTGAGAGGCGGCGCTAACATTGTGGGAAGCGCCGTTATGCTGTGTGAGCGTTATACGGCGCAAGTGATGTCATGATAAGTACCGTCGCTGGAAGCAGCGTAGAAGCAAGGCGATAGAAGCAATGCCGTGATCGGTAGCCGTTCTGTGCATGCCGCGCTCAGTGCACAGGTCATATTGAACTATTTCGGTACTCCTATGGTTGGTATTTTGCTATTGCTCAGAAGTTTGTTCAGAAATTTTCAGAAAATCACGTGACATTTCTTTTGTCATCACATCCCTTGGCTGAAACCGCTTATGCAGTGATGAAGCTAACCTTAATTCAAGGATGAAATTTCGAGGGATTGGGTGCATGTGGTCTAGAGCGTGAGGCTGAGAAGCTGATTAATTACACTTCCGGTGTTTGTTCGGCCTATTCGGCACATGGAAATCACTAGCTCCGACGGCCCTTAGGCTAGTGGCTGGACCCCGCGACCCAACGACCTACTGCTTATCACGCTAATCGTTTATCACTGGACTCTGCTGGGTCCGGTGTATGTATGCCAGTCCGCCACTGGCCCATGAAGATCAGCCTTGTAAATCTGTAAATCTGCAAATCGTTGGCTGTAACGGCTCTTATTATATGCCAATTTGCTCGGATAACGCATGTGCCTGGAGGTCCGTTGATCAGCCGGGTTGCCTGTATAGTACTGGTACGTGATTAGGTAGGCTAGTTGTTGTAGCAACGGTGGCTGAGTCTCTGATGGAGGGGTGGCTGAGTCCAATTCTGTGACGGAGGTACATGTAAGAAAAAATTTTCTTCAGAATTCTAACCACAAGTCCTGTATATACTCAGCCTTATGACCGACAGTCAATCCAATGTCTAATCAACAGGATCAACTTTTAGACTCTCACACATACATTATCACTGTATCACTGCTCATCGATTAAAGTTCATACTCGCGTCATGCAGAGATGTGCACTGTAGATCCCGACGATCATGCCTGAATAAGGATTTCCTAACCCTGAGGACGTAATCATACATTTTAATTTCTGAGGACACTGCGTTGATAGAAGGTCATTAATCATGTTAGGTTTTACATCAAGCCTCGCTCGTACCGCTTATTTCAGAACCTTACCGTCAGCAATCTCCTGACCGTTAACTGGCTTGTCCCAGGCCCACATGTTCTCGAGGAAGTCCTTGTCCTCTGGGTTGGTGTGGTCGAGCTTGGTGAACTCGTAAGACTCCCAGTCTGGAGCAACGTCGAAGGCTGGCTTGTAGTCCTGGCCTCGGACAAGGAAGGCACCGACGATACCGTTGTTGTTGTTCTCACCGTAGACAACGGAGGAACCGAACATGTACTTGACGGAGGCAGTCAGTCGGTTGAAGAAACCACCAACCAAGTTGTTGGACATGAAGGTCATGGTCAACTCATCGTTGTACTTGTAAGCGACCTTCCACAGGGACCACTCCTCTGGGTCGTAGTGCTCCCAGAACCATGGCAGAGCCTTTGGTCGGGTGTCCTCGTTGGAGTAGACTCGCTTCCACTCGTCCAGGGCCAGCTTGGCTGGTCCAAGGGCGGCCAGTGGGTGGGCGGCCTTCTTCTCCTTAGGCTCCTCCTCCTCGGCAGCTGGCTTAGCTGGCTTAGCAGCAGCGGCTGGCTTCTCGGCCTTTGGCTTCTCGGCCTTGGCTGGAGGAGTGTACTTGGCTGGCTCAGTGCACCACTCGACGGCACCAATGACTGGCTCCAGGATAGCCTGGTGCTGGACAGTGGAGTACCATCGAGTGATGGCTGGGTGGGCCTTTCGCCACTCAGCGCCCAGGACAAAGGTGAAGCCTCGGGACAGAAGAGTGACAGCCAGCAGATCAGCAACGCTAACTCGCTCGCCAGACAGGTAAGTGTTGGCGGTGAGGTGCTTCTCAACGAAGGCAATGTCAGCGTTGAACTTGGCAGCAGCGTTGTCAACCTCCTTCTTGTTGTATGGAACCTGGCCAACAACACCGGCGAAAGAGGTGTTCAGAGTTGGGAACAGCTCAGTGTTGAAGATGGAAAACCACTGCAGAATTTCAGCGTAGTCCTCCTTGGTCTTACCAAGCAGACCAGTGTCCTTTCCAACCAGGCCGAGTACTATGTTAGATGTACATTCAGTGAGCGCGAACCAAACTCGACAGAAGTTTGATCAGGTCGAGTGCCCTCAGTCAACCATTTCTCAACACAGTCATTAAGACAGGGATAACTTGAAATAATGTTCATCACCGGGACTTCTCCAACTTACGGTACACAGAGACAGCAAGGGTCTCGGAAACAGTGAATCCGTCAGCACCAATGAAGGCTGGAATCTTCTTCAGTGGGAAAGCAGCGGCGAACTTGTCGTCGGTTGGCTCAGCAATAGCAATGTCGAGCTTGAAGTGCTTGACAATGGCCTCTGGCAGGAAGCCTCGAGCGACCTTGGTTAGACAACTGAGCGAAGCGAAATTGTGTAGCTCTTGAGATCTTCAGGAGTCCTCGCAACCCACGCATGATATCAAGGGGCAGCACTGATTCAAACGTCAGAAACTGGCCCAAATCAAGTCAAACTTCAGAATTTTCCTCAACCAATCGGTGAATGAGGGATATTCGATCCATTCAAACCAAATTGAGCAAGTCACATGACCCGTTAAGCGCTCATCTCATTTCTAGCGCTGAGCAATTGCCCTAGCGCCCCGAATTCCACGCCCCTCTCGTTTGGATTGCTGACTCACCTTCTTGACGTAAAGAGTTCCCAAAGACATAATGTGTGTGGTGAGGAAGGGAGAAGAACCAATTTATAGAAAATTTTTATACACACGCGCGGAACAACCCAACCACCTCATCGCCCTGAGTCACAGACAGCATCATATAAGCGGGTTAACGCTGCCGTGAGAGAATACAGAGTGTATTTGGCCTCTATAATGACTGTCTTGATGTACGGCGAGGTTCATTGAGACATGGTGAAGCGATTTGATTGGTCAGAGTGTTCTGAAGACACCAATTTCAGTAATACTCACTTCCCTAGAAGACCAAACGTCAAGTCTAATGAACTATGACTAAATGAGTGACTCAATTGCCTCATTGCGGCCGTGAGTAACTGTGACGCCGTTAACAGCCTCGCAGTGGCCGTACGTGACCTGAAGGCGAAGAGTCACTCTCTTTGCAATCGCGGACGATAATGTCACCGCCGATAGTACAACAGAGTACATGTCGTAAATTTACAACACGCGCCCTGTTGTGTTTTGAAACTACATAAAGCCCCTGGCCCCCAGTTTTTTCCGGCCCTGATGCCAGTCCTTGTGCCACTTTTCATATGCAACGATGAACTAACATGATTCAAGTAGATCAGGTACGTGGGTGCAGTAACGGACATTAGGCCTCAGCCCGTGGCTTAAGGCGAATGAGGCTTATCGCGATATCAGCCAAAATGACGTGCGCGCACTCAATCTCAGAATTTCATCCCTTAAAAGTTCATCGCCAGGCTCAACTGAAGGGCGAGTGTAAGCAGATCAGCTCACTTCATAGTCTGTCTGTGGCTATAACACCTGTTACGCTTCCGTCATCATCTCGCAGCCGCCGCCGTTTGTCCACCCCAACATGTCATGATCGACCGCCTTAGCAACGGGACAAAGATCACACTGTTCCATCCTGATAGACGCCTCAAGACCATCAGCCCCCATCATCACATAAAAAATTGACTCCCTCGTCGTGGACGGACCTGATCGCCCATCACGATAGTCCATCACAACGTCCACGGCACGCGATGCCTGGATAAACGGATCCTCGGCCATTGCAAATCTATACAGCGATCACCTTGAGGACAAAATCGCCTGTCACTATGCATACAATGCCTGCACCAGCACTATTATGTGACAATGCAATCACCGACACAAATCCAATACACTGAGGGGACAGCACGGCACCACTTAGGACTGGCCATATCAGTACAGCAACTTTAGCTAAACCCCCACTGAGTGATACCCTGTCTCAAAGTGCATTGCCTCATATTATATTACGATCGATCGCGATTGATCTGCACAATCGGCGATCTCACACCCGGCACACCAAGCTCATACAGCTTGGGATCAACCTCCAAGCCCCAAAGATGTCCGTCCATCCTGTACGTGATCGTATGTTGTTCCTGATCTACTGGGATCCTGCGGTTATCGCTGCACAGCGTATCTGTGGGCAGGTTTATTAAGTGACATCATTCAATGTGGGAGGCTGCATTGACGTTTTGAGATGGCTGCCTTAGAGTCAAGGCGGTCTGATCTACGGAGAAACAGTTCCAGAGCACTGGACAGTAGACCACAAGAGACACTCCGTTTCTTACGCACGCTGAGACCAGGCTGGCATTCATAGGCTAGGTGGGACCCCGGCAGACTAGGGACTGACAGGGGAACCAACCCCGGCCGAACGCACTCATGTAAGTCGCTGGAAGCTGCGCATGGGGTATGCATCAGGTTTATCCGCCATCTCCGGTCGGAATTCAAGAGATGAGGTCGATTGTCAACGGTTTGATTCGATAAGCATGTCGGTTAACGCCCATTATGTTGTTTGGTGAGGTGGCTCGACATTGTCAGAGTAGTAAACCGCCACCCAAGCTGAGCTTCTTCGCGAGGCCGTATAAGCGTGGACATAATATCTGTGGAAGCACGGAAACAGAGCGCCTGGGTGGGTTCGGTGTATGGTGTGTATATTCGGTCCGATGCTGAAGAACGCATAGATATACGAGAAAAGGTTGGAATACGAATTCGGCAGGGTCACCGGCCGGCATGCTAGCGATCGAGTACATCTATACGGTGGAGACCTTTGTCTGTCACAGTGAGGAAATCGTCGTGCTGATACAAAGATACCTCGAAATGGCGAACCGAGCATATCGGACAACTTTCCTTGGCGTTATGTTGAAATGATGCCGTCGTATAGACCATAAGGTTCAAAGTCTGTGGAGATTCGTTATTGAATGATCTGCTAAGATTCTGATAGATCGCGGCGTCGTCAACGGAGTGACATTCAAACGTCGTCAAAGTAGATGTAAGATAGGGCAAGAAGGTGTGAGAAAAACAGTTGAACTGAACTATAAATTTAATAAAACGGCCCAAACGCATCGTTAACACACAGGGCAACGATCAGGCTCGAGCTTAAGGGTTGGAACTTGATTAATTTATTTGATGGTGTAAATTTGAGTGAACTTCGTGGAGCGCGTACTCTAGCCAGAAAACAACCATCTATGACGGCATTTCACCTAGAACTTTGAGAGAAGATTCGCACACTAAAACTGCTTGCCTCAGCTTTCAAGTAGCTCTGTATCACGTACTCGTTGGTGCTCGGTTAAGCATCAAATCAAATATTAGTCTAGGTCTATATCATGCCCCAGCTACGAGGTTAGCGACATTTTTGTGATCGTGGCCTTTGTGCATCCATCTGGTGCACTGGACTTGCCGTAGTAAGCAACGTAGTCGTAAGCCAAGTTGGACCCAGAGAAAATGTCGTGACAGAGGTACCAGTTGTCTGAATCCCCATTGTATTCCAAGTTCATGTCATCGTCAAAGTCATAGCCGGTTTGCGGCTGGCCCGTGGTTGTGTCAGTGAGTGCTCCTATTTGAAGGACGGGATAATCATCGAGGTTATCAGGTGAGATGAACGCGACGTCGGTGGATCCAACGACCTGAAGACTGTTGCCTTGTAGTTGAAACTGAGTCTCTCTGTCCCAGCCGAGGATGGCGTAGTTGACACCGCTCTGTTGGTTCTCCGGGTAGACGTAGCCATTGGTATCGCCCGCAACGACTAGAAGCCAGCCGGGGTCCGTCTTACTGGCACTGGCACACAGTGCTAGAGGAAGGCTGACTGTAGCGAGAAGCAGATGTAGCATTGGGTAGATATTGGTCGGGCGGTCTTAAGTCACGCGAGTTGGGTCAGGTTGCTTCTAAATCGGCCTCTATAGTCAAATAGTGTAGTTGAAGAGAGCGAGAGAACGCATGGCATCATCATGAAACACTGGCCGGCGCCGATGTGGGTCCAGCCGTGTATTAACGGTCAGCAGTCCTAGTCGGTTAGACCACGCGTTAACCCATCACGTGGGCTCATTGAATCACAGTTTATCAAATTTCGAGAACTTGGATAGTCCAGAATTTGACTGAAAACGGTAAGCGGGGCTGTCACGATTCGACACCTGTTTCGCGTCTTTGTGATTCACGTGACATCAGCAATTGTTCCCACAAGGCTTGATCAGCCCATTCAGTTGCCTGTAGCTGCTGACATCTCACCCCATTTTCTTATACCGTATGTCTAGTACTTGTAGGCGAGTACCAAACGCGCACCATCTACCAGTCCACAACACTACAAGCCAAACTCCGGGGGAGTCCGGGTTCGAAGCCCGAGTATAAATCCCGGCGTAACTCAATTTAATAAGCACTGTATGCCCATCATATTAAAGTCACTTTAGCTTCGCTCATCGCCTTCCAAAACCACCACACCAACCCATGCCAATATTATGACACCACATGCGTCCCATGACTGCTGCGGCAATGCATGTCGTTTAATTTCTGCGGTTGCTTGGACGCAACCTGTTGCGTCTCACTCAAGGGCGAGATGAGATATTTGGCGCGTACTGATAGAGCTTTACTTGATATGGTATTGTTTTAGTATCACGGCGCTCTAGTGTATTCATTGACGCGTTCTATGCATGGTTCAGCATGTCTTAGACTTTGCTCATCACGGGTCCGTTGTGCGGGTAACGGCAGCCGTTTCTGTCTTGGAGTGGTTGCTAAGTGCCTGATTTGTTTCTTTGATGCGAGCAACGAGAAATGTCTGAGACAAAGTCGCGATGTTTTCTGAAGAGGAGCGTGTTGGGTGCACGCACTCCTTGTTGATGCGGCCGCGTACGTGGTACGCATGCAGTGAACGGATCGGTTTACTGCGCTTTGTATCGCTTGCTGGACAACGAATGTTTGATGCAAGTACGGACAAAGTAACCACGCAGAAGTTCCGTCGAATCGGCCGGCTTGTGGTGCTGAAGGGTCGCCATTTAAGGTGCGACACCTGGCGCATTTGAAGCTAGGTTAGTCAACAAGTTGCAGCGCCGTCTGGTTGGCGGGGCCAACTTGGCCAGGGGATTTGCTTACTGACCGTGTGATCTCGACGGTTTGCATATACAGCTGGTGAACGCGATCGTTACATGGATGGGCCCGCCATCTTTGCCTGAATGGGCTGGTAGCCAGGCTAGCACAATCTCTGAGGTCCATGAACCTTCAATCAGAGCCAAAAGACTGATGAGGTTGACTGCAGACGTGCTGTCCAGAGCAGCTCTGTTTGTTACGTTGTCAGAACGAGCTTGAGAGGCCTTCGACGAGTCGACGACATAATGACTCTGGGCTCAGAGGCACCTCACGCTCGCTGATCAGAAAAGCACTCGCTAGCTATAGGCTGGACCTAAAGATCGCTGCATGAAGCCCCCAAAGAAACTTGCGCAGCGTCATTAGCAGCTAGTCTTATGACAATGACCTAAATGACGTTGTGTGTGTTTTCTGGCGGCGGAGAAATCGGCGGAATGTGGGGTACCGGTTGATTCGGCACAGTTTGAGACACGTACAACCGTCACATATTCCAAGTGTTGTCAGAACCTGGGGACAAAAGAGAAGCGTTAGAGTACGGCCGCCACGTGAGAACCTCGAGCTTGTTGAATACCCCGGAGCCGACGATCTCGTTCTGGATTCCACTAACGATACTGCGCCAAGACTGCGCCGGAGGCTGATGGCATCGCGATTGAATACCCAGGGATGCGCCAGAATCTGCTCGATGATCAACCTCTCGCTATCTGTTCAGTCTAAAGAGTCGAATGACCCAAATGCGAGAGCTAGCTAGCGCTAGGCCACGCCGCTAATTACGCCGCTAATTATACCAACATATCTGGCCGGAAGAGACTCGACGCTCAACGAGTCGGTGACTGAGCACGCCCAGGTCGAGGCTGACAACAGGAATGTCTTTGACGGTAACTCTGTCGAGTCGCGGCAAGAGAACGCCAGGTTAAAGAGAACTGGCATCGCTACTACGCCGGTGGAATCTCTACCGACAAAACTGGCAAAAGTGACAGCGCAGCGGATATCTGCAACGGCGCTAGGTTGGTACGTGCTTCGACGACAGAGGAGAAGTTTGTCCCACAACTTCTAGACCGAGGCTACAGAGCAAGATATGCATCCTCAGGCTGGAATGACGTAAATGACAGGCGCCAAGCATAATATTTCATTTCACACCACCGAAACAGGCTGATGTCTGTGGATGTCGGTAGGAAAATGCAGGGACAAACCAAGTGCAACGTTAACACGCGCGCGAGCGATTTTCAGCCTAAACAAGATTCTCGTCTCATTTTATACTAGGTAAATAGAGCCTCGCTTCGCTCGGCGCGTAACGACAGGCCACGTATGGGTAAGGCGGGTGGCGCGCAGTGTTCGGTGTCTGCTATTGTTTTGGTTTTGTTGTGTGCTAAGTGGTGGTGGGCAGTGTTGCGTGTTTGCTAATGTTTTGGTTTTGTTGTGTGGAGGATATATTGAAAACAGAGTTATCTTTCTTATAAAACCTGTGGGAACACGACATTACGGACAGTGTTAGTACCTTCGGGGATTAGGACGGATAGGTTGTGGACATTTCTGACCCTGGACAAAGCCACGTACAGCTGACCGTGTGCAAAAGCTGGGTACCGGAGGTCGACGCCGACCTTCTCCAAGGATTGGCCCTGAGATTTGTTAACGGTGATGGCAAAGCATAATTTGACGGGGAATTGGTGGCGAGTGAGCACGAAGCCTAGGTTTTCGGAGTGGTTGAGAGAGATTTTTGGGAGGTAAACGATGTCGCCACGGTAGCCTGGAGTGACGTTTTTTGCGACCAAGACTTCGCTTTTAATGTCCAAGACGATGAGGCGTGTGCCGTTGCAGAGGCCCTTCTTTGTAGAGATGTTGCGCAGGAGCATGATGGGTGCGCCGATTCGTAATCTCAAAGTTGAAGGCGGCAAAGGAGTTGGATTTATGGTGCTTAGGAGGTGTCGGCTCAAAGCAGGATTGGAAGCCGTATCGTAGGACCTGATCTCAATGGGCGTGGGATCGTTGGGTGTAGCCATCCGGTCGAGCATTTCATCGTTGACGTCGATAAGGTCGGAATTCCTCATGGTCAAAATGGCCCGGTTGGTCAAGATATCTGCACGACGATTGGGATCTTGCATGTCGTCGGTGGGGTAGGTTGCGTCTAGAAGAGCCTCGATGGTAGGTGGTTGGTGGATGTAGTCTGGCAGGGTTATGTCATTGAAGAAGTCGGGATTTCGGCTGATGTCCTGAAGCAACTTAATAAAACGCCTGTTATCGAAGTCTGCTGATTGTAAGCGCATGTTGTGAATGAGATGGAGTTGATGATAAAGCGGCCAAAGCTGTGTAGATTTGATTGAGGCCGTAGTTGCGGCGGTTGACAGTGCATTAGGGATTACCGGTAAGGTCTGAGCGAAATCGCCACCCATAATGATGTAAGTGCCGCCGAAAGGAGTGGTTACGTTGCCTTTTAGATCTCTGAGAGTACGGTCAACGGCCTGGATGCAAAATTTGTGCTGCATAGGTACTTCGTCCCAGATGACCACGTCGACTTTCTTGAGAAACTTACCGACCTCCATGCGAAGTGTAACACTGCAGGTGGAATCTTCAAAGGCAGGAACGGGAATGCTGAACCAGGAGTGTGAAGTGCGTCCTCGAGGTAGCAATAAGGCTGCTATGCCAGAAGATGCAACGCAGAGAACCACTTTTCCGGCGCTCCTTAGGCGATGGTATATGGCGGTGTAAGTATAGGTCTTGCCAGTGCCGGCTGCACCATGTAGGAAGTAAAGTGTTTGTGGATCCCTGCGGAGAACGGCGTCGACGATGGTATCATAAGCCGACTTCTGAGGGCTGTTCATGTTAGCGTATTGGTCGTCGGCGGTTGTACGCTCTTGGTTGTAATCGGTTGGTTGTTCTTGTTGTGCTATGGAGTCGGCGCTGTCGCCAGGCCAAGCGTATTTCACGTGAGGTAAGTCGAAATCTGCCAACGTCTTTTGGTGTTGCTTGAGGTTGCCCTCAATGAGGAAGAGGCCGTAGTCCAAATGGCGCTCGGGGTCGTTTTGCCCGATGGTGAGATTATTCCGTTCGATGGCATGTTGCAGGTCGTCGCAGAGGTTCTCAGCGAATTGCTGCCATAATGCCAGAGGATTTGTTGCAGGGCCGAATAGTAAAATCCAAGAAAAGTAGTCTCTAAGTTTGGAAGCAGATGCGGAAACGCTGGACTGTTGCAGACCGAGGACATAGTGGTAGTCGTCAGAGAGGAGATTCAATTTCATGCAGGCGTCGTGGAAAGATGGACATAGTTGGTGATCGACAGTACGAAGGTCGTCAAAACTCCGTTTACCTACTGTTTCCTCGAGCAGAACGTACAAAGCGTATAGCTCGCGGTTGCTGGGGTGAGGGATGTGGACACGGCCGATTCCGTGGTGCTTGACTGGTTTAGAGGTAGACGTATTCTTAGGTTTTCGTCCTGGGGGTTTCCTGGGGCGCCATATACCGCCACTGCATATGTGGTCGTAGGGCATGTCTCTGTATTTGATGGCTGAACCCGGGTTGTTGCGATTAAAGCGGAAGTATGCTGTGAGCGTTGTTTCTTCGTGATTCTGGGCTAACACCTGACTAATGGAGGCTGAATCGCGGAGGTAGATAGACTGCTCGTTGGGCAGATGCACGTCGAGGCGGGTGATGGGTGGATAACATCCATTAGTCTTGTAGGACATCAGCCGGTAATAGCCGTCATGTGCACCAATATATCGTCCATTGATTCGGGAGGATACCTCGTCGACAACCAGTTGAGCTTCAGTTAAAGTGTCGCCCTTGAATACGTACTTGTGGATGTACTTTATGGCGCTTACGGCGGCGCACGCTTCGACGTTGATGTGGCAGCGGTATCGCTTGGTCAACAGGAGGTTGTGTGGTACAATCATTGAATTGTCGACGGTGATAATACGGTTACCTTGTATTTTAGTAGCGGTCGGGCCTTGCCGGCGCCTATACTTTGGGTAGCCGTTGGCGATGACGGTTACAGGGCTGAAGGGTTTGGGGTATTTCTTCGTGCATCTGCCGTTGATCATGCAGGGTGAGTTTGGGTTTTGTTCGCCGCAAGGGCCGTGGACCATGCACTGTAGGATCACTTGCATTAGGGAGCCATCAGGGTCGGTAGAGGGGTCAGGTAATTCGGCGGAGATGTAATCGTCGATAACTTCTGGTGTGCAAAAGTTAGTTGAACCGTTTTTTATCCAAACTAAAAGGTGAGCGTGTGGTAGTCCCCTCTTTTGGTATTCAATGGTCCAACAACGGGCCAAGCATTCGCCGAAGATCTGATGGTTGACGATATCATCCAGTAGGCTGTTGTACTTCAGGTGGAAAACCTTTGTTACCAAGTCCGGTCGGTCGTAGTGGTTTTGGCCCTCAAAAAGGTTTTGGGTAATCTCAACCCAGTTTGGGTTGGCAGTCATGGTGATAAACAGAGTTGGAAGCCCAAACACAACGACCAAAGCCATGGAATCCTGAAAAAGATTGAGCATGTACCTGTCTCCCTGGTTATAGGTGGCCGGCAGTACACGGCGGGCCTTTGAAAGGCCAGGGGCGGTGGTATAGTCAGAGTTCAGGAGGTCTTCGGAGAGCTGAGCGTAGTTTTCAACGCGGATCTTGTCTTGATTGTGAGCGTGCCACATGAGGCGCTCGAGGTCGACTGTGGCGTATGCATCGACAATAAATTGCTGGAATAGTCTGCCTGAGCGCTGTAGTAAATTGAAG
>PPJL03000061.1:0-55815 GCA_003705745.3 Blastobotrys muscicola | reverse complement strand
CCTAGTGGCCTCATCGCGGCACAGGGCACAAGAACGTTGACGATGTCGCATGAAAGCGCTTCTGGCTATGAGGTCTTTTTTTTTTTTTTTGGATCTGGATATTCCATTATTAGATAAACTATTAATCATATATCATTTGTTGGCCAGACCATGAGCCGTAGTGAAACATTATCTCAAATGCTTTCAAAACGTGCAATCGGTTCTGTAGTGTAGTCGGTTATCACCGCGGATTCTGACCTGATCTGAACTTTCCGCTAACCCCGGTTCGAATCCGGGCAGGACCTTCTTTTTGCCTTCAACCACTCCTCAATGTAAACATTTTTTTAGTACTGGGATCTGCTCAACTGATCGCGCCGAGGCAAGACATACAGACACGAACGAGGAGTATATAACCATCAATTAATCTATACAAATTATCGTTTTCCTACTAGGAAATTCATAGGACATATCTAGACCAGGTCTAGATTTGAAATCGTCAGACATAACATCTGTTTAGAGTTAGACGTTTTCACCGTTCAGGTAGGAGAATCCTCGGAACTGCTCCTGCATGGCGGCTGTCAGCGTAGTGCTAACAGGAGTGAGGGCTGGAATTTCCGAAGTGAACTCGGAGTCGAAGTTTCGCACATCGGTTGGCGAGTCAATCTTAGGCACAAATGGCGGCGACACCCGGCAGTGGTAGATGTCGTCGAAGTTGATGTTTCGGAAGTATGGGTGAGCCATGATTTCCTCGGCATCCTTTGGTCCAGATCCCAGTCGCTTCTCTGGCTCTCGCGTGAGCAGTTTCTGAAGAATGGAAACAGAGTCTCGTGGCATGTGAATAGGGTACAGAGGTTCATCAGACAGAATAGCATCAAAGACTTCATCGTCATCGTCACCTCGGAATGGAGACTTTCCAAGCAGCATCTGGTAAATGAGCACACCAAAGGCCCACCAATCGACCGCTCGGCCGTACTTCTGTTCCAGCAAAATTTCTGGAGCCATGAACTCTGGCGTACCACAGAAGGTACCAGTAGTCTTGCCATACCACATGTCTTCCTTACACAGACCATAATCGGCGATCTTGATGTGTCCCGACAGTGTCAGCAGAATATTGTCGAGCTTCAAGTCTCGGTAGATGACACCATTGTCGTGGAAGTACTTCAAAGCCAGCAGGACTTCAGCGGCGTAGAACTGAGCCCGTCGAGGAGTGAATAGCTCCTTCTGAATGTGCCACATCAGATCACCACCGCTGACGTACTCCATGACAAAATAAACTCGGTTCTCGGTCTGGAAACAGGAGTGCAAGTTAAGCAGGAATGGATGTCGCTCTCTGTTGGCAATGAGGAAGACTCGCTTCTCGGATCGAGTACTCTCAACTTCATCATGCTCAATGATAAAATCCTTCTTGAGCACTTTGATGGCATAGAGCTGCTTAGCGGTCTTACTCTCGGCAAGCATAACCTTACCGAAATTACCCTTTCCGAGAACAGCCAAGAAGTTGAAATCGTCTAGGCCGACCTTCTTTCGTCGTCGGCCACCAGTGGCCACAACAGCCGCGGTCTGGGCGGCTGGGGTGACGGAAGGTGCGCTAGAAACAACAGAGCTGGCGCCGGAAATGTGATGAGGGGACTGAGGAGACTGCTGCACGGGGAATGGCTGCTGCTGCTCCTGAGGGGTGGTCATAGCCTGAGCAGCGGCAGCAGCGGCGGCGATAGCGGCAGACGAGACTGGCTTGTTCGAAGTCACCTCGTAGTCAGGCCGTCTTCCAGGCTGCTCGTGAGTCTTGACCTCGACCTGCTGCTGTGGTGTCCAGCCGACCTCCTTTCGTTTGACAGGCTCCTTCTTTGGCGGTGAAGGCGCTGGGTGAAGCTGTGGAGCAGTCTGCTGCTGAACCGGCAGCTGCTGTGGCGGTGGCCGAGTAGCCTGCTGAGGGGACTGTGGAGCAGAGTTGATCTCGCTCTCAGGTCGAGAAGACAGTGTCGGCGACTGCTGCGGGTAAGGGTACGCCGTCTGGGGCTCTCGTAGCGGCTTGGTCTGCTTTCTACTCTTGGTGTCTCTAATCGTGGCCATAATCTGGTTTGCCATCTCCATCGACATGCCGCAGAAGTCGGGCACCAGGTGGGCGCACTGAGCGTGACAAGTCAGGCTGCACTCGGTACACTTTCGCACGTTCTTTTTACCCAGAGGAAGCAGGTATCCACAGTGGCAGCACCAGTTGGCACCCAGGTTGGTTGTGTTTTCGAACCTATGTGGGATTCGGTGGTTAAGCTTCTCCTCGTCTGGGTCCGTCTCGGTGCTGGCCTTGGAGATACACTTGGTGACGACCTTGGGGTAGCACTTCTTGTGACAGGTGTACCGACAATCCATGCATTGGAAACCGGCAGAGTACTTGAGGAAGTCTCCACACAAAGCACATCGCATAATATTGTAGAACTGTTGCTGGCAGAACTTGTGGCCATGAACTTCATGGACCTCTTCCTTCTTCTGTCGAATGGCACCCTGTCGGTTGATACCGTCGTGGGCTCGCTTCGCGCCCTTGTTGGACTTTTCAAAGCTGAGGGCCAGTCGGATTCGGCCGGCGGGCTCCAGTACAAACCACTCGTCAACTACCAAAGTGTCGGCGCTGGGCGTTTGGGCCAGACCTGGAGTCATACTAATACCTTGTCCTCCGTGCTGAGCGCCATGGACACTATTTGTAGCAAACTCGTCAGACGATCCTGCCCCTAACGGGCCGGCACCAGGGCCAGGGCCGGGTCCAGGTTGCACTTTGGACGCGCTCACCCAACCGCCAATTTCTTGTTCAACCTTCTTTCTTCTTTGTGCCTCTGCGATGTCGGATATTCGCAGCCACATCATGCCAATAGGCACGTCTCGGTCACCAGATTTGTCATAAACAACCAGCTCAACCTCGTTGGCCTTCTCCACACTGAGGTTGAACTCGTCTGTCCATCGCTCGTTTCTGGTAAGCTTTGTTCGAGCTCTGGTCTGATCTTCAACTTTGATGGTAACAAAAGACTCTGGCGCACGTTGAAAACGGCCAGCTGACACGTGATCGGCGTCCTTGATGCCATAAACAGCAATCGACAGTATACCGGTGAGTGGTCTTCGAAGGTTGGTGGCGGCCATCGAATCAGCGTCATCAACAACAACTTCCTCCTCAATATCAATGTGCATGTCATTGTATCGCTTCAGCGATTTGGTCAACAGCTGAATCTTTTGCGTACTCTCAACCTTCTTGCCTTCAGCCTCAAGCTTGGACCGCCTATCACCCTCCATCTGGTACAATTTGAGCATCTTGTCGATCCCCTCCTTGTACTGTTTCTCCACACTCAACTTGAACTCAAGTTGCTGCAACATGTGCTGGATCTGCGGCCCAAGGTACGGGGTGTCATATTTGATCAGATCTAGCTTGGTGTAGTTCTGTCGTACTTTAACTTCTTCGTCTATGTTAGCTTCCATTTTATCATTTGGTCACGTGACTCACCCTTAAAAGGCACTGGAGGTGGATCATCCAGCTCAGAATGTGTTGACTGGACAGACACCTCGGAGACCGAGTGCCGATGGCCCGGTTCGCTGGGAGAGACCGGTTCCTTTCGAAGCTTTAGTTGTCGCATCTTTTGCTCCAAGTAAGCGATGTTCTTCTGGGCTTCACGGATGTTGGTATCACATCTCTGCTGCACAGCCGGGTTGGTGGTGGACTGCCTCATGGAGCGAGCTCCCTGTAGGAGGAGTTTCTCTCGCTCGATTTTCTTGACCACATCGGCGAGCACCTTGTCGTCTTCCATTGCGGCGTTTGTAGACATGGTTGGCGTGAAATTCGTGATTATTGACCCTGGTATCAGCGCTAGACAGAAACGTAGCCGAGCGAGCTAGCGAACGTCAAATAACGTAACGACTGTCTTCAGCGAGTGTCGTAGAACCACGATACTAACAACTAAGCGAGTAGCAGTCAGCGTTTGTCCGATCTAGCCTCCGATTCCTTGACGGCAAATTTTCAGCCCGAAAGTCCAAGTTTAGGCGCCCTCTAATCAACGAATAAAGAGCCAATTAAACAAGGCAACGGGTTCCCTCTTTCCCAAGCGCTTCAACCGCTGCGCTTACGTGGTTTCCTGTCTCTACTGCCCGGTAAAGTAATTGTGTAGGGAGTGTGAACAGCAAACACAAGTGCGCGCCCACCCAACGCGTTCTCCGTCACGACTCAGAAAGCGGTAGATATCGGATTTTCTCGGACAAGTGATTCAAGTCGGTGTATATGTTTAGTTTCTTGCTATACTCTGTAAACTAACTGCCAATGAAAAGTCACGTGAAGTCACGTGCTAGGGGAAAGTGCTAATCCGCGCCCTTGTGCTAACCTTCACGGTGAGGAAATTTAAAAACAGATGCAGCGCGTTGTGATCGGCGGTACTAATCAGCTACAGTAACACTTATGGTAGAGAAGCATGACCGGTGCTTTGACGGCGGCTACCGAGAAAGTTGTTAGTGTACATCTAGCGCTAGGCTAAAGAAATGCTAGAATAGCGGCACCGACAGCCAGAAGCGAAGGTCCAGCGAGCGTAGCCCCGTTCTTCTTACCAGTGGCAGAGGCGCTCTTTGTGGCTGTTGCGCTAGGCGGTGCTGCGGAGAGGACCACTGAGGCCCAAGCTTCTGGGGCCTGAGTAGCTGCAAACGCACCGGAGGAGGCCTCAACGCTGCTCGGCTGGTACTCGTGCCACGAAGTAAGCGTGTATCCTGGGGCCTTTGTAGCCGATGGGATGCCGTTGGAATCAATAGCCTCAATTTTTGGCTCGTCCGTTGAATTGACCTTTGTGTTTGCCATGGCGATTTGGTAATTCTGAAGATCATAAACGACGTAAGCTGACCGGAGGAAAGTGTCTCCGAGGATATTGAGATCAGAGGATGGTGCCTCTAGCAATCCTAGGATGCACATGCCCTTTGGTCCGATGACGTCAAAGTCAGTGATTGGCAGAACAAAGTTCTCAATTGGGACGGCGATTTCAACGCCGTTGAAGTTGAAGATGAGATTGGTGTCTTCCTTGGGGGCGCTGCAGTCCAAAACATACATTTGGAGCTCATAGTGCTTGACCGCGCCCAGCATGGCAGCGATGGCGTCGACAATCTCCTCTGGAAGCACCGACAAGGAGGTGCCTGAGTCAAGCAGAACCGGTATGCTGACCTGCTGGACATTTCCGCCCTCGTACGGGTTGTATTCGCTGCCGTTTTCGTGCTTCATGGGGCCCGAACCGAACTGCATGGACAGCGAGCTCAGAACCACATTGAACTGCATAGGCTTTGTGTCCTCGTCAGAACTGTAATACGAGGTGTCCAGAACGTTGATCATGGGGACCAGTCCGAGAGTTCCTTGGTACTTGCTGTGGTCGACTCCGCCAAACAAGATGGAACCCGTCTGAGAATGGAGGTCGTTCAGATAGAGCGAGTATGATGGGGTCGAAATCACTCCCTCCGACACCAGCAGCTGTGGGACGTTTTGGTACAAATTATTATCTCCAGAGATGACGTCACTTGTGGACTCCAACGCGGGCAAGCCGATACCAAGAATACCCTGCTCGGACGTAGCGTTGAGACCGATGCCAATAGAGGCATTCAGCGACAAGCCTGCAAAGCTTACGGTATCCACGCCCCATTCACCCCAGGCGTACGATCCATCGGCATACTGAATGGCAAAACGCGTCTCGTTGTTGTGGAACGTGGACGACTTGCTTCGGTCAAACGTACCGGAAGAGCAGTCGATCTGGTCGTATCGCGGCGTGGTGCCTGGCCTCGCGCAGAACGGGTTCGTACTGGCAATGGCCCACAAATCACTTGAACCCGTATCGATCAGCACACTCAGCTTCTGGCTTGGAGTGCCGACTTCAATGTCAACCTCGTAGTAAGTGAACTTGTTTCGCAGGTCCACGTTTAAAGTGTCTCGCTTCCTGTTTGGATGTGAGTTGGACGTGGCTCCTTTGATGTCCAGCTTGACCACACCGCCCTCATTTCGAGGAAAGTTGAGGTTCTTGGAGACTGCTCCAGAAATTAGGCATGCGCTGCTCAATATTGTGTACCTCATTGGTGACTTATGACAGATACCCTGCTTTATATACAACTTCCGCTATAGCCTTACTATAGGGGCACTTGGCGCGGTGACCAGTTCCTTGGCATCGTAAACTTGGCGACTAAGCCATCCGCCGTGCGGGTACACATGTAATTAACCCGAGCAAGCCGCAGGGTCCCACCTGCTGCCGGAAATGGCAGGATCTGCGATCGTTAAATAATAAACGGCAGCCTAACGGTGCCAGAGCCACTTACTTATCGAGCAGCTGGCATACTAACGCTGGCGTTTCAGGTTCGTAGAAATCAGGGCTTGAAATCGCAAATGCCAAGAAACGGGCCACAATTCAGAGTCACGCGCGTAAGCGAGACTCATGAGCGCGTCAGATTCGCAGCGAGGTTGATGTCTTTGCAGAGTTGCATAGTTTCGTAGATCTGCGGCTTCATTCTGGCGTTCTCAGCCCCGTAATGTCACTCGAAGCGAATCCCAAAAGTGGCTGTACGGATCGGCCATCAAGGCACTGTCTGCTCGGGCACTGATTTGTTACACTTCGCTGTCGTAGTTTCTGCTGACGACTTGTGTGTATATCTCTCAGTTTCCTTTACCCTAGGCACATCATATGGCAGATGCATGAGCCGCACGCTACTTTATACGAATTCGTCCAGTCAGCCCTCAAAAATGATTATCACCCACGCAATTAACTTCCATAACTCCGTAGCTATGCCAACCCGTGAAAAAGGACTGCATTTTCTCTCCGACCGTAGCTGTCAAGCTGCTCTAATGCCTAGCTGATCTAAGCGAAACGCTCGATGCTTCTAGCTTCGCAATTATAAGCCTTAGAACAAGATAGAGAATGTACCTGTGTATGAGCCTGTTCTAATGGTCGCAGTACAGAAATTAACAGCATTGTCGCCAGTTAGTACCCTTCTGATTGCGGTTTAAGGAACGCAACAAACCCTGTTTGTAATTTATTGGCTACATGGCAATACCTCACAACCACGGCCTCCTTCAATTCTAGCCCTACGGCCAACGATGCTCCTGGAAATCAAAACGCAATAAATTACTATACAATGTCCTTAACCGTTCTAGTCGTGAGCTTTTGGGTTGATCTTTTTCAGTAGTCGAGCAGCATGGTAGTTTGTGGTTGACTTGGCCTTGACCTTTGGACGCTATGTTAGTAGGCTTCCGGATTAGACGATAAAGCACCGCCAAACCTTTCGTTTCTTACCTTAACAGCCATGCAAGTCTTGAGATCCTGTTCATAACCAGCACAGACCTGGGCACCGTGAGAGTTGGACGCCCAGCAGTTCAGCAGGTTGGACATGATGACAATGCATGGTCCACCCCTGTCACTGATAGTAGTGCTCTTGACCTTGAGCTTGGTCAAGTTGGGTAGTCGAACAGGCTTCTGGCTCATTGTATGCTCACACCCAGTCGAGGTGAAATTTCGCTTGACTATCAAAATGAAACCCTTACCCAGATCTCCCAACATCACGTGACGTGCGCGTTTTAACCTTTACACATTTGACTGCATATCAGGCGCTAACTCACTGTACCTTGCAGTGATGAACCCGTTCAAGAGGGTTAAAGTCGATGACGACGTTATTGCTGATTCGGAACCAGTGGTGAGGTCTGACACTGAATCGGCAGGAGTCAGCGCGACAGCTAGCCCCAAGTCGCCCAAATCAGGCGAGTCTACCGAATCAGTTGACCGTGAAGTAGAGCATATTCATTTGGATGAAGAGGATGACAGCGATGATGATGATGAGGAAGGAGAAAACGAAGAGTGGCAGGAGGAAGTTCTCAGCGAGATGGAGGGCTGTTTAGAGAACAAGACAGATAGAGAGATATCAGACCCCGCTTTGGCGCCCGTTGCCCGAGTGATGCTTAGTAAGGAGGAGATAGAGGAGGCAAGACAATTTCTGAGAGATTCCGGCCCTTATGAATTCATGGAGAAGTTTTATGGTGATGATGCAAAGTACACAGCTGCTGAGTTACTATGTATCCTCGGGTTTCCACTTCCGCTTACCTTGGTTGAGAAATATGGGGAAGATCTGGCCATGTTTTTACCTATTGCTTTTAAGTATTTCTTGTCAGCACGAAGGCGGTTACCATACCCACGAACTATGGTTGAGTTGGTTGAGGTGCTTAAAAAGTCGAATAATGTTCTGGTGTTGACTGGTGCCGGCATCTCCACCAGCCTGGGTATCCCAGACTTTCGTTCACAGTCTGGATTGTACAACAAGCTATCTTATCTTGGGTTGAACGATCCGCAGGAGGTTTTCGACATTTCGCTTTTCAAAGAAGATCCGTCGATATTCTATTCCATTGCAAAGGAGATTCTACCGGAATCTAAGCAGTTTTCGCCCACGCATGCCTTCATCAAGCTATTACAGGATCAGGGCAAGCTGTTGAGAAACTATACGCAAAATATCGACAACCTGGAGGAGTACGCAGGCATAGATGCAGAGAAGTTGGTCCAGTGCCATGGTTCGTTCGCTACTGTTTCTTGCAGATCATGCCCATACAAAGCGCAGGGAGAGACTATCTTTGACGATATCAAGCAGGGAAAGGTTGCAAAGTGTCCACAGTGCGCAAAGGCTGTCAAACCCAAGCGAAAGAAAGCGTCTGAAAGCTCAGACGAGGAAGATGAAGACCCATCTGAGGGAGTTCTCAAACCCGACATCACATTTTTCGGCGAAGCACTGCCCACGCGTTTCGACGACTTACTATTCGGCTCAGAAGGAGACGCGAAAAAGTGCGATCTCGTTATTTGCATTGGCACGTCGCTCAAGGTCGCACCAGTGAGCGAAATCATCCGCTTGGTGCCTAGCAACGTGCCCCAAATTTACATCAGCAAGACGCCAGTGACTCACAACGAGTTCGATATCACATTCCTCGGAAACTGCGACGACGTAGTTGAGTGGATCGCGGACGAGATGAGCTGGAAGCTAACACACGAAATGAACAAGCGGATTGGGTTTACAGGAAGTGAAGCCTTCCCAGGAGGAACCATAAAGTTTCTGAGAGACAAGGCAGTCTACAGATTCGATTACGAGAGCGACGACAAGAAAGACACACTAGAGGATGCAGCTACTAACGGTAAATAATGCGATAGACTATAACTCAAAATAATTATCCAGTCCTGATAATCCAGCATGCTCAGACAAAAAGTTATTGAGCTCCTGTTCGGAGTAGAGTTTTGAGACGTCCAAAGGGGTTGGGTCCTCGTATTGAACAGGCTCTTTGCTCTTCGGCATCATATATGGAGGTACGAATCGGCCAAACAGCGTGTCGACCTGGTCCATGAAACCGGTAATGTAGAAACTATCGTCCATGTTTGGGTTAGCTGTCGGCTTCGGCTGTTCAGTCTCGTCAGTCTTTTTGGGTGTAACTGGTGTCTGTGGAGTGATCTCCTCAGCGAACCCATTTTCCATGATTGATTGGAGTGGATCGAGCGTCTCAAACTCCTTGATGAGACCGCCTTCCTTAGCATCTGTTTCCAGCAGCGCGGCGTGAGGTAGTGGTGCCATGAGGCCGTTGTCTTTCTTTGTCTTGAGGGTTTTGGAGTTGAGTTGATCAAACATTCTGTTGAGCAGCTCATATGTCCGTGATGCGCCTATGCTCGATGACTTGATGTTTTTCAAGGCTTGCTTACCCATTTCAGCATCAAACATCTTGGCATAGACGTCTGCTGAGTTCGATTCTGAGTTCTCATGCACAAAATAGAGCAGAATGGCGACTGCGAAAAAAATGGCATATGTGGTGAACCAGTAGGCGCCATTGAGGATCTTCCTGTTCACCATGTCGTTGGCGAGATACATTGTCCGTCGAGCAACGTTGAGACATCTGTTGGCGTATTGCTTGACCTTATCCTTGCCCTCTACCCTCGTGAACTGCGGAGAGCAGTAGTGGATAAACGGTCGGTAGAGGACGATTTGCACGTAGCAGAAACACAGGGCCAGCAGCCGATTGCCTTTGATGAAATCTTTATTGAGGTTCGAGCCTGGCTTGAGCTCTGCGGGAAGCCTGTCTACCCACTGAGCCAGTTCCAAAGCAATCTTGTCCGTGGCGGAGCAGATGGAGTCATATGTGTGGTCTCCGAGTTTGACAGGGTAGATGTCTCTCATGACGTGCGAGAGAATCTCAAGGAGATCCGTGTGCGCATTCGCGACAGAGGTTTTAGTGACTCTCGGCTTTCCATTCACCGCTTTGTACCCTGTTCGCGTGATGCAGTCGTCGTCCATGTCCACTGGAGCGGTCTGGTCAAAGTCTCGGTCATCTAGACCCCTCGGCATACCTAGCATCGCGCTAATGTACACATCCATCTTCCGTATGGTCCAAAACACTCGCTTCCGGGTCTCGATTTCCACTGGATCACAGCCAACGTTGACGTTTCTATGCAAACCAAGTCTCAGGGCCGACCGCAGTGCAACACCAATGTATGAGTAGCAGGTGGACAGCCGAGCCGAGCACTGCAGATACATAGTCATCATGACCACTGACTGCACAGCATGCAAATCCTTGACGTCCATGGTATCCACCAGCTTCTGCGCACACTGGAAGTATTTGTAGCCCTCACCGGTCGGATCTGAGGGCATCTCTGAGCCGTGCTTAGGTGACTCTGATATCGAGAACAGCACTCCAACTGATAGCACCGCAAACACCAGACCAAGTTTCCTGTATGTCACATTGGTGTACTCAGCGTCCGAGTAGACCAAATCAACATCCTTGAGTAGCGACGGCTCGTGATGACATCGAAATAGCACACAGGCGTTGTCCAGGGCTGCTTTAATGAGTTTGATGGCGTCTGTTTTCGGAGGAAGTTGTGATTTCAGGTCTTGCCGCAGTACAACGGGCGCTGTTGAGTACCTCTCAATGGCTTGGAACTTGGAAACGTCGAAGTCTTCACTGTAGATATCCTCGCCGGCAAACAGTTCCTTGAGGATCTTTTCAGCATGCTTGAGTCTGTCGCCTTGTGATTTCAGGTTTTCTCGTGGTTTCTTGATGGGTATTTCACAAAAGACGCATTCTTGTTAGTTTCTCCATGCCGTAGCGAAACATGCCCGTAGCGAAGCGGAGGGCATCATTCCCCTAGTATCGTCCACGTGATCTCAACCTGCATTCGTTCATCCATTCGTCCATCCACCGGGATCCAAGCCGTTTTATAGACTTCCTCTTACAACAACCACCTTGTCGCATTGTTCGTAGCGCCCTCCGCTGATAACCGCTTAACCGCCTTAGTCTACTCACCAAGCTTGTGCTCCTGGCACTGCATACACGGGGAAATACCATTGCACTTGACCTTCCGCCGACGGCAGTTCTCGCAGGCCTGGCTGATCCTGCTCCGCTTATTGCCGTTACCGTTCTCTGACATTTTGCTGGGGTAGTGAGGCGCTCATACAGTCCACTAAGGTTCAGTGTATTACATGCAATTTATTAGATGCGTCGTATATGCGTTAAATAATAAAGGCGGGGGTCTCAGGTTTATATACTCCCCGTTCGTTTAGACGTGTCACGTGGTTCAACTCACGCGTCACGTGATTAGTTTTTTGAGTGTCTAATTGTGATAGTCAGAGCGAACGACACCTTCTAAGGATTTAGTGTCGTTGTTGATGATCACGGCGCAGCGGAAGCAGAATGTGATCGGTTCGCACTGCGCTCGGAGTGGGTCTGAGTGCCTTGCGAGGCATCGGACCTATTTGTGTTGGTTAGAATTGCGTTGGTATTTGATGAAGAACTCTCTGTGTCCCGATCAAACTTGACTCGTCTTGGTGAAGATACTGGAATCATTAGAATCAAATTCCTTCAATGGCCGCGGGTTAGTCTCGGAGGCAGCGCCGTCAAACAGATCCGTGACAAAGAATCCCTTTGCAATGGATCCAATAGTGCAGGAGATCACCGTCACGACCACCGTTACGGCGAAAATGGCACCAAGGACTCGAAACAGATAGATATCGAGCTCGCTAGCCAGCTTGTACCACGCCAGAACGTACGTTCCGATGGGGAATGTTAGTCCCCACCAAGACATGTGGAACACGTTTGGTCTCTGGTACAGGCAAATGCAGCAGGCGATGAAGAACCAAAACGTAGCGTAGCCAGTCAAGGCCAATGCGATAAACTCGCCAATGCCGTGGATCGGGCCACTCAAAGCCATGGTGTTGTCATTTCGTCCAAAACTTGTCGCCAAGACGTCGCAAATGTTTTGAATGCCGAATGCACCCTGGCCCAGCGGACCCAGTGGCAGGAACGCAGTCACTGCAATCATCTTTCCTGGCAGCTGTTGGTTCAGCATTCGGTACATGAAAATGACGGTGAAAGCGAAGGCCACGGCTTCTCCGTTCGCCCAGAGCATTAGACAGACGATTCCTGTAGACAACTGGAGGTGCTCTGGCAGCGTAGGCGCCAGAACTGCGCCGGTTGCTGCACAAACGACTGGCGCCACGACTGGCAGCAGAATAGTCGCATTAATCTCAGGTCGCTTCTGGAGCGCAAACATGACGAAGACCACGACCCAGGCAGTCAAAAGCGACAGGAAAACGTCAACGTACCACATGACATAGACAGCACGCCATGCATCGTGCCTAAACAGAAGGGAGGTCATGGTGATAATCGTAGCAAAACCCATAGGCAAACAGCCGAGAAAAGTGCTCTGGCCTGGATGCTTCATCATCCGGACAAACTGGACCGGAAACATAAGCATCCGAAGCATAAACATGATGAATGACAGCGCAAAGACCGCGATGGTGATGCCATAGACAACGACACTGGCAACCCTCAGCCAGTGAGAGGGGAATGGAAACTCATGCAGTATTGATCCAGTGATACCAATACCCATACTGGCCGAGAACCAAGCAGGCGAAAAGTTCTCTATCCGATATAGCAAATACTTCTTTGTGCTCATGATGATATGTGTTCTGTTTGTGAGAACGCCGGCTAGTAACGGGTTTATATTAGTAGCCATGGGATTGCCAAATCGGTCATGCGGCTTCGGAAACCAGAAATTGGCCTTTCCGCGCGCATTGTCTTTCCGTCCGAACACCATCCAGTGCCAGAATCTATCCGCCCGGGACATTTCGAAACATTCACTCATATTGTTGTATGATGTCACCGGTACTATTCCAAACGTTTTTCGTGGACTTTCCGTCTCTTCCTGGTCTCCGGAACTGTCCTCTTGCCTTCCGTCCACGCTGAGCAAAATGCCTTGAGCCCACACGGCAAAGGGCCCTCACGTGATAACCATTAGAGCCTATCTGTTGAGTTTTTTTGTTTTAGCGGCGTCGAAATTGTCGTTGTCGCATTTTGAGTGTCCGGGGGGTCTTTGGGTTATATATCGGGACTTGACAATGCGTGAAATTGCGACATCGCTATGACGCCAAGTCACGTGATGCTCTAGAACGTGCGGCTACCAGGTATAACGCTTGCTGCAGGGACAATATAGAGTTTAAATGTCCTGCTGAGTCACGACACGCAATGAGCATTACGTAGAGGTAGTGCTACAGGGGCCTTGACATCGGTGAATCGGCGATTGCGTGATGAATTATCCCGGATAAGTTTCCGGCCTGAGACTGTTATTGGATGTCGGATATCTCGGGTTTTTCTGAATTTCTGTGGTAGTTCATAACGGCTGAGGTTTTTTTTGGTTCTGAAACGCCCATGAAAGTCTGCGGCAAGTCTTGCGCCAGAAAATCTACAAATTGTGCGCAGAACGAGTAGCAAGTTTGAGGTTACAGAGTTAGTTAATTGATGTAACTTAACTAGAACAACTTGACGTCACGTCTCCAGAGCAATCCGCTCGCAGTGAAAACTCCCTAGAGGCGCCAATGCCTTGCAAGGCGTATGAAGATCTCTCGATCCGGTCACTCGGGGACTTATAAGCCCGAACTCGGTCAAGCTTGATTAAGCTTTCTTGCAATTTGATCATTTGGTCTAATAGGGACTACCCAAGCGGGCTTAGGGCATTGCAAAGATATTACAGGTTAGTGCTTTGTGTTGAACGTTGCGTCCGACGCGAGCCGCACGGACCGCGCAGAAATGAGCCTAAAAACTACAACTAGTACATTACACTGGTAGATTGGAATTTGGCCTGCCTCGCATGACATCCCGAACAATATCCCAGAAACCGAGATAGTTGAGGATATCTCCAACGAAACCTGAGATAAATATCTTCAGTCCCCGGAGATCGGAAAAGTTGGTGAGCCTAGAGACCTCAATAAACCCCTTTTTGGCGGGAATGCCATCTAGTCTGTCCCTAAGCCACATAACAGCACCGCCTGCGCCTGCGATAACCTCGGCACCGTGATTAGAAAAGCTGTCACAGTGGAACTCAAGCGACTCGATACCCTCAGCGACCCAGGTTTTAGCAGCGGTATAAGCCTGTTTGTACTCAGCAATCTCGTCCAGTTTGCCCTGGTAGATATAGATTGGAATTGACGGTACCTGGTTATTGTATCCAATCGTGTGGTTTGCCAGTGTCTCCTGGACCTGCGGCAGCGACAGGAAGTCTTCACCAATGTCAAAATAGTCAAACATATCCAGAAACAGGTTCTCAAGCAGTGCTGGGAGAACGCATTGATTCTGGATTTTGTTGAGGTGGTCTTTCATGTCTGGTTTGACGTGCTGGTCTATAAGTTTCTGGAGCTCGGGGTACGCGCTAGCGATGCCAGTCACCGCCATGAGGCCGAATGCGCCGTAAATTCCTCCATTGATTTGGTACAGAACTGCAGTCAAGTTGGCAATGAATCCGCCAAAGGCTGCTCCAACGAGGTTCAACTCTGGTGCGTAGGCGGGCTGAAGTGACGCTGCCCAGGCCGAGGCTTGAGAGCCACCGGAATACCCCCACAAGGCGACATTAGCATCAGGACAGACGCCAGTGAATTCGTTCGAGTGCTGTGTAACAGCTCTGATAGAGTCCAGCACTGTGTGGCCCTCGACGTAGGCAGCTGAGTAAGCATTGGTGAGGCCCTCGTGGTCTGGAACGTTGACCACATACCCCGCGTTAAGCCAGTAATCGATCAGAAGAATCTCAAATTTGGCAACTGCCGTGTTTGGGTTGGAGTTTTTCTGAAGAGAGTAGGACGGAACACATCTGCCAGAGTCAGAATCCATAGCGATCTGGTACGAAAGCACTTTGTCGTACTTGACGTCATCACCGTCTGGAATCAAGACGGTGGTGACAGCTGCAGTGGATCTTCCAAGACCGTCAGTCGTTCGGAACATGATTTGGATGGTCTGGGCGACTCCTCGATCCGTGAAGAAGAAAAACGCCGCAGGGCGAGGGGCGTCTCTCCACCTGATAATGTCGCCTGGTGAGTACCTTGCCAGCTCTTCATCGGAGGGCTGATCATAGAAGCAGTCTTGATCGGGGTACTTTGGGCCTTTGTCCAAGCCTCGTGCTTCGACGTTGACTAGATCTCTCTCGTCCAGAACAAAGTCTGAGCCTCTGATGGACCCAGCTAGCGCCAGGCTCAACAGAGAAAAGTAGTAAAGAAAATTCATTCTGGTGGAAGAAGGGCGGGCCTCGATACTTAAGCATCTATAGTTTAATTTGCAGCCCCCGCGCACTTAGATCGATCCCGACGTAATCTCAGATTAAACGGATATCCTCATGGCGACCAAAAGTCTTCATCAAGAAGGCAGACGGAGAGGCCAGGTAGGCTGTATAATCTTCATGATAGCAGTACTCTGAATGCGAAGTTGTCCGCCATTTCTTGGAGTTTTGACCCACACCGCGGATGAGACTGGGATGAAAATTAATTAAAGCAGTCTTTTGTCAACGAACAACGGCTGGAAAACGGCTAAATGACCCTGAGATGCTCGACTGCATATATTAAAAATTCTCGATGCATCCTATTTAAGTCTTTGTGTGTTTACTGCGCAACGTATAATTCAGAACTCGAGCCTACACGTGACCAACAAAGGGCCCATTTCACATCCGCTCAATAACTCAAGTGCCGATATACAAAACAACGGTTCACTTGGTCAATATCTCAATACTCACTTGGCAAGGATTTCCAGAACGCGCGGTGGCGCAGGTGGCGGTGGCGCTCTCACCTCATCTCATCACCATATCAACAACACCAATATTGCGATATGGACGAGCAAAATTCATCCAGTCGCAAACGATCACGTGATGACTTGAACCCCAAACGCCGTTGTCCAGACAATGGCGAGGGCAAAGTCGTTCGCCTGCAGGCCAGAGCGGACACAATTGGTAAGCTTTTGCCGGCATACAACAATCTGTATAGAGAGCAGATGGAGAAGCAGAATATCCGATTTCTGTTGGCGCTGGATGGATGCGAAGAGTCAGCTGAGAGTATTACCGATTTGATGGCAGATGTGAGGTACTTGAACGAGAATGGTAAAGAGCCGCCGGGGGGCTTCAGGCACCCAGCTTCGAAGCACTTGATGTGAGAGGAAAAAAGGGAATTCAGACTTTATATATCTTGGACCAGAAGAGATGGTGCAGCCTATCAAGCTTCATACGTCGAGACGGATCAGTCTGGATAGCTCGGCTAGCTGGCGATTTCATGCAGTGGTGTTCGTGAGGGCTGCGCTGGCTATTTTCTGAAGTCAAGTCGCATGACCCGTCTAGCGCGAAATCAACTCTGTAATGAGAAGCTTCGAGCTGCTCCTGAAGGCGGCAGAGTGGGGCGTCACAAATTGCAGCGGAACAATCCATCGAAAGCCCTATTGGTGGACCTAATTCATTTCGAGGCATTTCATGAGAGAAAACGCTGGAATAGGATTCGAGACAGGAGGTAAAGTTCTGATGATTCGAGAATCTTCTAGACAAAGACATGATTGTATCCGAGGAACAAGACACTGCACCTGGAACCCCACAAGTGCTTGATGTGTGATTCAAGCCAGACACGGATATTAAGGAGAGTGGAGACCGTCGACCTGCGACCCGGATATGAAGCATGACTTCCACATCCACAGAGAGCCTTGGTTCCAGCAAATTCTTGCCATTCGCAGCTTGAAGGAATGTTCGTTGGCACGTTAATCATCAGCCGCACATCACATGACCGCTTACGTAATGGATCACCCCATCTGAGACCTGCGCGCTTCTGGAACTTTCTGGAGAACTTTGGAGAACTACAGAGCTTTCGAGAGACGACCACAACTTTCGAGTTTGCCACTATCTCGCCACACTTGAATGAGATGTTTCATCGATGAAAGTTATAAAAGGGGTGGGAATTCCCCATCAAGTCATCACAAACAATCAATCAGCGAACAAATTAACACTTAGCGAACGACTCTTAACAACGCAACAATGGCTTTCATGTACAACCAACCATTCTGGGTCGACATTCTGAACACTGTTTCGGACGACTTCAACAACTTTGGATTCCCAGAAGAGACCAAGAAGGACTGCAAATCTGACTGCAAATCAATATGCAAGCCAAACAGGCGTGCCTGGAAGAAGTACACCCGGTACCAGCCATACACCACTGATGTCAAAGTGTCGCCCTACGTGACAAGATTCGGAAACATCAAAGACGACGACGCTGTGGCGACGCCTAAGGTTGATGTCTACGACACAGCAAAGTCATATATCCTGGTCGCGAATGTTCCTGGAGCCAACGCTTCTGACATCAATGTGGACTATGACACTGACAAAAATGAGTTAGTGTTATCTGGATCTGTCAGCAACCCATCGACACTTTCAGAACTCAAAGACCATCTCAAGTATTCTGAGAGAGAGATTGGCAAGTTTGAACGAACGTTCACCTTCCCTGGCGACTCCAAGATTGATGAAGAAGGTATCCGAGCAAAATGCCACAATGGTGTTCTCAAGGTGATTGTGCCAAAGGTCGAGCCAGTCGCCCCAGAGAAGAAGAAGATCTCGGTGACGATAGATGACAGCGACGACGAGGCTGAGCCTATCGTGGAAGAGGTTGAGGATGACAACAAGGCTGAACAGTCTGCGACCGACTAATTGAATCCTGGCGGTGAGCCTGACAGGCTGTAGCTAGTAACTTATATTGAGAATGAATTCATGAAACTTACACACTTCAGACGTAGTTTATCATCAAATTGTCTTGAAAATGAAACAAAGAGACCTAGTTAATATCAAATTTAACGCAACAAAACATATTGGTTCGTTACAGCGACATTTCGGCCAGTTCTGGCGGATTCATATATGCTGCATCTACAGAATTATGCCTTGTAAGCCGGCCATCTTGTAGCGAGTATAGATCCAATTGAACAATGAATTCTTTATCAAAACCTATTTTTTTAACCATGGCCAGGAGGAGCTTTAGTAGATAGATAAACTCTTTAACGACCGGGGCACCCTTTTGTCTAGGAAAGCCCGGTCGAAAGGTCCGAAAATCGAATTCAAAATGAAAATCATCCTACTTCTAAGACATCATACGGACCGTTGGTGTAGTGGTTATCATATTTGCCTTCCAAGCAAATGACAGGGGTTCGATTCTCCTACGGTTCATAGAACTTCATTTTTGCAGGTTCAATTGCATTTTATTCATCTTTGACCATATAATTTTATGTTTTGCTGCTGCTGTAGCCATGAGGAATGTCGAAATGTAGTATCGCAAGAAGTGCAGGGTCCCAGCAGCCATCTACAGTCGTGATACAAAACATGAATTAAAATAGTTATACATTACATTATAGTCGTCCAACGTGAAGGTGAACCAGTTAGCGTAGTGAGGTTAGTAAGTAGGACAGACATCAATTCTATCCGTTGACAATTTGCCAAACTTATGCCTTAATTGTATCCAACTCGGGCATACTCAGGACCTAAAGCAATCAAAATCTCTAAACCTGTCACTTCTTTCCGGGTCCAGGTTTACATCCACCCCTCTATCGCCCTCAACGCATTCTGTAACCTTCGCTTTCCTTCGCTCTTCTTCCTCTCATCCAGGTTTATTTCCACAGAGAGCTTCGACAAGGCGTCAACAAACTTCTCCAGCAAATGCCTCTCGTCCGGTGGAAGGTCCAGCTCTTCCAGCTTGAACGAGTCGTCAGCCAAGTCCATCAGTTTCTGAACATTAGGCTGCGAGAACGGCCGTTTACTTCGCGAGCTCTTTCTCGTCTCGTCTTTTCGCGGCTCATCCACTGCACCGCTTTCGAAAGCTCGTCGTTCCTTACCCTTCTTCTCTTTTCGTCTCTTCTCCTTGTCTCTGTGCTTGTGGACCTCTAATTCGCCGCTCTCCACGGGTCTATCTTGTTCTTCCTTTACTGGAGGCGGTGGAGGCGCAACTGAAGGCTGCGCTAGAACTCTCTGTAGTTCTGGAGGAACAGGAACACTAGGAACTCGCTGGCTCGGCCCGCTAGCAACTCTTTGACTGGTGTAGACACTGCTAGGAACTCGTTCCCGTGTTTCTGGCGGCGTGGGAAGCGTGTTGTAGCCCGGCTTTCGAATCGTAGCGTTCCTGTCCAGATCAGAACCAAGAATATAAGTGTGACCAGAAGACGAATGGGAAAGACTCTGGTCTCCCAGGTTCGCCGCCTTCATGTCCTCATCGTCGCTGGGCTCAGTGTTTGCCGTTCTGAAAGACTCAGTGGACGAAGTCACATGGTCGGAAGAAACGTATAGTGGCTTCGGCGGCATTGACGAATAAGCTGACTGCGAGGAAAGTCTTTTGAACGCCGGGACCGGCGTCTGCGGCGGCTCTCGCATCGGCTGTGGAAGTGACTTTGTCTGCGAAGCCGGAGTCGGCTGATTGAGCTCGGTAAGTCTTCGTCTATAGGTGTCGAGCTCCTGCTCTTCTCTCTGTCCAGCGCTGGATAGCGATTCGGTTTCCTCAGCAACAATTGACTCACGCAAGCCCGATTTCTGAGACTTCTTGGATGATTGTCGAGACATTGAAGGCCGAGATGGGGCCCGCGGGGAGATTTCTGGACTGGGTTCCTTCGACTTGACGTTGAACCTCACAGGCAGATTTACACTGGACGATCTCCCGTGCATGCTAGACGAAGCAGATCTTGTGGATTTTGTCTCCACGGCCTGCCACGGGCTAATTGTGTCCAAAGTCTTTCGGTACACATCTGTTGATAACGTTGGAGGCGTTGGTGGTTGATGAATAGTTGATTCTCGCCCTGACACCTTTCTCTGCTGCTCGGCCCTTAGGGTCCTGATACCTTCTAGAACGTCGTTTAACTTGCCAGTAGACTCTCGAATTCGAGTCAAGGTCGCATTTCCACTGGCAACGCTAGCATTGTCTTTGCGGTCTTCGTCGGTGAAACTTGCTCTGCTCTCAGGTCTGTCTTCTGATGTCGTTGTTCTTGAGCTATCAGACAAAATGGGTCTCAATGGCTCACCTTCTAGGGGCTGAAACTCATCCATTGGCTGCACAGGGCCCTCTGGTCTTCCCTGGCGCATCTGAACTCTCATAGCATTCTCCACAACTGGCGAGTACTGCGAATAAACGGAACTCCGCTGTAGACTCGGGGCAATACTGACACGGTTCTTGTCCCGTGGCCGGTCGGCTATTTGTCGGTCCATTTCCTGAGTTAGTTCGACTCGTCCTCCGTCACCTAGGGCTGCCTCGCTCCTGCTCACCTAGGACTGCTTGAATGCTATTGAATGCTTGCTGGATTGTCGTATGGCTGGGTATATGATCGCTGTAGTCACGTTAAACTTTTTGCTCGTCGTAATTGAAGCCAATCGCGTCTGTTCTAGTGGTCTATCACGATCGCCTCTGCGTCGACACTCACTAGTCACACGCTCTTCCTGGGGTATATTCACTCGCGAAACACGCCTGCGATACTCTCAAAGCCTCAAAACCAGCCAAACTCGACCAAACTCTGCTAAACTCTCGTAAACCGTCGATATCTCAATAACTGCCCACTCTATGCAACCGTAAAAGCACCCGCAAACGGCCTTCCGAAAACAGCAAGAGGGCTGGTATATATTGCCTGACGCACTGTGGCCGCAGCCTGACGCAGTCTCAAGGCTATTTTCAGTAGCCCAGGGTTATCGCGTGGCGGGTAGCCAGCCACTAACCCCAAATCGGTATCGGTCTCCACCGGTCACCCACCACATGGCGTGTTGTCCCAGCAAAAACATCACCAAAAAAGAATTTAAGTCACGTGAAGCGCGCGTCATCCTTGTCTGATCGTCAGTGGCTGGCTAGAGCATGGTGTGTTTTGGGACAAGATGGGGATGAGGCATCGCGTGAGGTTCAACCCTAGACCCGGTCACGTGTTTGGCTTCCCGAGTTTTTTGAGTTTTAATGAGAATTGTCGAGGTTGTAGTTGAGAGTTTTAGGCTTGATTTCCGAGCCATGAGTGTTGTTCAGTGTTGTTGCCGAGGTGTGGTGCGTTTGCACGATTTAGTGCAGCCAAGATGCGTTTGGCTGAGCTAAAACTCGTATGAGGTTCCGTAGTACCCGGGCCGAGTTTGGATATTGGCGTAGAGGTATAGTATGGTATCCGTGTTTCTCAAATAAACAGAGCAGCAACATCCAAGTCAAACGTACCAAGAAGTCTGATCAAGATTGAGACCAAACAAGCCTCCAATCCTCAATATGAATCATTGAACCAGACTGTACCCAGACATTCAATACCCCAGGGCCTTACTAGAAAACACTCCAACAGCAATCAGCAGTCCTCCTCCATGATAGCCTCTAAAACTCCACTGGCCTCTGCGCCATTCGCTCGATACTCACCATCAACTCCTCCTGTGCTGTCGTCAACAACCTTTCAACTCTCCTGAACCCGTCTTCCCGCTCTTCTTCACTATCAATGGCCTGTCCCTGGACACTGTCGACTTCACTCCTATCGATTCCGCTGTCGGTCTTTTTTCTCTCTCCGCTAACAGGGGTCTTTATTCCCTCTGGTTCGTAGGCACTGTGTGTAGCTGACTTTGTGTCCTCGCGCGAGCTATCAGTCTCGATTTCACTGCCAGACTCAAAATCAAAGGGGACAACAATCCCCTCAAGCTTCCTAGCACGTTGGTCTGATGGGAAGTCTGCGGGTTTTGCTGCAGACCCATGCATAGCACGCACCGTGCTACTGCTAGAGTTGGATCTCGCAAACATCCCAAATCAACAGGTAGACCAAGCAAATCAGGCAAATCAGACAGACAAACGCAGACTAAACAGTTCAGCAGACCTAATCAACAGGTTAGAATGAGATCCGCTCAATCCACGGTATTCTTCCTCGCGATCTCGGTGGAGTCTGCGGCGTGTTTGTTTTGGACTTTCCCTTTTTGGCGCTATGACCCACCCAATGCAATACAGATCTATAATATCGCTCACCAAGATCAAAGCATATTTGTATGTGTAGTGAGAAGAAACCAAGTCGCTGTGGAAAGTTCATCTAGAATATTAGCCCAGCCGCTCTCTTTCCATTGTTTGACGAACCAGGAAGTTTGAGGCGTCGACTATTCCGTCGTATGCACGCGCGCATCAATTTGTAAACATCATCTGCTACTGCACCTCAACACGTTTAAACGGGATGCCTCGGAGAAAACCACACGCCAGATTTCCCGAGCCAATTAGCTTGCATCGCATCTGACCTAGCCATGTACTTGGCGTATTCTGTTAATAAATATATAAGTCGTTATAAGTCGTTAAGCCATCTCTAGGCAAAGGACCCGTCGTTAAAGGCCAACTCTCCTCTCCATCTGGTCGAGATACTCATTCAACATGCCATATAACCGATCCACCATCTCGGAAACTGACCGGATCTCCATTTCCAAGCCTGTCTTTACCGCCTCCATCTTGTCTCTGTAGTGTCTAATCTCGCTATTCATCTTCTCCACGCTTCTTCTCGCCATCTTCTGGTCTGTAACGAGCTTCACACGGGCCTCATGCAGTTTGGCTTTGCGCAAATCAGCAGTCTGCCGCTTAGAGTCAGCGTGCTCCTCAATTTTCTCAATTCTCTCTTCCAGACTCTCAATTTGCCGGTTCAACTGATCAATATTCCTGTCCAGCTCTTTTGCTCTTCGCTTGCGCTGCTCTAGGGCTTCTTGAGCACCAAATAACTTGCTCTGTGCCTCTGAATTCCTGGCCAGTTCTTGCTCAATCTCCTCCAAAACTTTAAGACAACTCCTCACCTCTTGTTCAATCTGCTTCAACGCATCGGTAGACATGTCAAAGAGCCGAACACGCCTCTCGAGCTGCTCTAAACTTTGTCTATCCTGCTCCAGCGACTGAGCCATGTTGGTGTTGACCTCATGCAGCATCTCGGGGCTGTCGACTATATAAGGCTTTAGTTTCTCGTTTGCTTTTTTGGCGTCCACAATCAGATATGTTTGATCCTGTATCCTCTTGATTGTCTTTTCCTTCTCCTGCTTGTACTCTGTATACTCGGCTTGTAACTGTTCTTGAACCTTTCTGAGCTTCTTCAGCTCCTCTTCTAACCGTTTATTCTCACTGTGGGCTTTCTTAGTCCTCTCCTCAAAGTCGCCGCTTTCCTTCAATTGTCGCAGTTCTTCAGATAATCTTTCATTCTTCTTTTGTAGCTCCTCCAATTCCTTTCCCGCACCCTCATGTCTCTGCGCAATATCTTCACTGTCTTCTAGCCGCTGCTCTCGAAACTTTATAAAGTTCACCACCGCAGACAGAATTCGCCTCAACCTTGGCTGTTCAGGCTTGATGATATCCAACATTGAGAAATCGTCGATTCCACAGTCCTGCATAAATCGAAACAGTATTCTTTGAAATCCCATGGCATATCGTGACTCCATTTGTTGTTGTGGGTTCTCCATGTTAACAGCAGCATTGTCCAGGGCAGAGCGTAGTCTCTCCGGGTTTACTTCTTGAAAGTTCTCCAGAATTCGATGATACAAAGCAGTGACAAATGCTTGGGAGGGCCTCAATAACTGATCCAGATCAGCATTGACATCGCATTGAGTTAGGATTTCATGAATCTCTTTGAAATCAAGTAGAGGAAACGCGTCATTCACCTTGACCGCTATGTTAGTACACCATCATTACGATTCTTCTACTCACTCCTTCTTATAGTCGACGGCGGTGCCATCGACTGCCTGTGCATTGTTTATGTCGCGTCCAGGTTATCGCGTCCCGGTTATCGCGCCAAAACTTGGTGATGTAAAACTCCCAACTAAAAACTGGTGGGTAACCGTACCATTGAAACTTCACCAACAGTTAACTTCTCCACAATGCTGCGAAGACTTGCGACCCTCACGCCTACACTTAGACGGCTACAGAGTACATTTGTTGAGATCAAACCGGTTCCACGGCCAAATGAAGACACGGAGACAAAGCGAGCACGGCTGCTTTACCAGAGCAGAAAGCGAGGAATTCTAGAGACTGACTTGCTGCTCAGTCGATTCGCCAAGGAAAACCTAAAATCCATGAACAGAGAAGAACTTGAAGAGTACGATCAGCTATTGGACGAACAAGACTGGGATATTTACTACTGGGCTACCAATAATAAAGATCAGACCCCATGCCCAGAGCGATGGGACAAGAATTCCGTGATTATGGCTAGGCTTCGAGAGCTGGCCAAGAACAAGAAGCAGGAGGTTTTTAGAATGCCAGATTTGCATTAATCAGTTCGTGCTGGTTCCCTCACCACAGAACTCATGTAAATATTATAATTGGCTCGCCAACAATCGATTCTTGGGAAACAGCGTTTCAAAGTTTCTGCGAAATTAATTTCGAGAGGTTATCATACTCACTCAGGTCTTCCCTTCTCGGGTGGAAGCCGTGTGGGTTACACTCGACGAGTGGAAAACGATTGCTCTATGTTTAAGCCGTTTTTGGCGAGAACGAAAGCGATTGCTGTAACTGGCTACCGTATATTTGAGGGGTACGAATTGTTCCTGGTCTGTTCCCGATTCAATATGACGATCATATGCGCTACATGCCGTGCAGTCTGTCACTACCCGCGAAAGGCGACCATAGATTCGCGGGACAAGACTCCGATCTCCCGAGAACCAACCAGCTGGACCAGCCAATGAGAGTCAATGCGGATCACCAACTGCGGCTAGAAACGAGGTCTAGAGTGTGTTTCGTTACAAAAAGGCAAAGAATTGAACATTAAAGCGACGACCAAAGCCCTCCACGGGCCATTAAGAGGACGGCTGAATGCTTTCTAAATCCATTAGGGTTGTAATGACATCATTGGTTGCTTGTGATAATCATGTCAAAGCGGCAAATACCACGGGTTCCTCAATACCAACTCTAGAGGTCTTGTCTCAAATTCTGAACAGAGTTCAAGGACTGGTACTCCACGGGTGTTGATTCTCGATTGGGTAAGATGCTGCAGGTGCAACATGTTCAGGTCAGACCCGCCTTGCCGGCCTCGTGTCAGTTCGCTAGAAAACAACTTATTAGCGGTTATTCGCCAGCAACACTCAGCTATCGTCTCCAGCGTCCCACAAACTTGAATTCCTGCTGATCACGGCGGCATCCAGGCAGGCCGAATTAGCCGAGCTCTAGCAATTTGAACCATTCGATTGGTAGAGTTTCCAAGAAGGTTGTCTAAACCGACAACCCCTCACCCTCTTGTGCTAGAGAGCAACGCTTTGGTTTGTCTATCACACGCCACTGTTTCTGGCACCGATCGATCAACGTTACTGTAGTGAGGAGTCGAGCCAAAAGAGGATCAATGTGTCAGAAGCCCCTCACCTAAGGAGTACTAGCGACCGGGAAAGCGGGTTGGGATTCAATTGGCTTCAACTCGCTCTAATCATAGCCGTCCATCTAGCGTTGCGGGCCACTCAATTGATGACGGTGCCAAAGTTACTTCTATTCGAATGCTAAGCAGGGCGATCGAACACTGTACTCTATGTTTCAGCCCAAAGGAAACCTAGAAGTCGCAGATTTGGTACCGCCGAAACAAGATCATCATTGTTGCCTTATCTGGTGTTCATCGCAGTATGCCGATCAAGTGTGGGGTAACGTGGGGCAAACTTGTATAAATTGCCGGTAATCACCATCAAATCATCAACAAACAATGATTGCCGAAGTTTATAACCCCGGCGAGCTTGACGAGCAGATTAAGAAGAGAGGTGTCACCGCTGTCTACTTTTGCGAGGGCCAAAACAGTCTTTGTCTTCCAGGCGCGGATACTGTGAAGCAGCTATCCCAGCAGCGACTAAACGTTAACTTTGTGCGAGCTGACTGCGGTGAGCCATGTTTGCATAATGTCCAGATGCCTTTCTGCCAAGACCTCCAACTCCCAGCTCTTGTCCTCTTCAAGGATGGAAAGCTGACCAAGAAGCTCTCGGCCAACAATTCTGGAGCAGTTGAGGACGCCATCATGAGGATGACTTAGGTGCGGTATGCTATTGCGATAGTCAGTCTTGCCGGAAAGTTGAAATTCTTATATCATGGATTATATTATAAAACATGAAAGTATATTCTAGGACATTCCTATAGCTGTACACCGCACTCTGAAACACTGCAACTTGTCGCCCTCGACTCGTGTTCGCCGTCACCAGCACTATTCCTACCAGGAATATGGCCCAAGTACTTCTTGTATCGCTGAGGCAATGGGGGACTGGTGCCGTACATTGCATTCGACACCTCATGATTGTACATCTGTTGAACTTCGCCAAACATGTCCTTGTACGACCCGTATAGCGTGTGATGAGTCAGCAGAGAAGCCTGCGTTTCCGGCGTGAAATCGTAGCAAGATTCCCACTGCCCAGCGGCCTCCGTCTGCATAAAAAACCGGGGTGGCTCGGTAACCTTGAAGCTGAAGTTGCCATACTGTTCATCGTCACATTTCAACAGACACATTTCGTCCATCGACGACAAGTTCATCTCCATTCTAAAAGTGTAGTTCTGCTCGGTGATCAAGTACAACAGCTTCCTCTCCGAAGGAAGGTATGCAATGCAGAGCCCTGCATCTGGCATGATTTGCATTCGCCTCCATTTGCCAATTACAACCACATCAACAGAGAAGAAGATGGGTGCTTCGAGCTCAATGTTATCCCCAGACATGTTGATAGCGGCTCGTTTGAGTCCATTTCTTTTAGTTATACCTCATGGTGTTTATGGGACGGTTCCATAAGTAGGTTGAAGCCTCATCGTCATGCGGCTCACCACATGGTCTCAAAATTAATTTCGCCTACACGCGGGCGCAGTGATTTGGTATATGGACTAGCGGTTGGGCGTAGAGAAGAATCATCTTGAGATTAGGTTCTAATTCGATACAGATCGAACGTGCCAGAATGACAGCCCTTTAACTGTCATATCAACGTCTACGGCCACATCCTCAAGAGTATACGGTTCCCCGTCCGATCATCCATAGTCAAGCTTGAGAGAGCCTTACTCAGTACTACAGCGGGAGACCATGTGGGAACGGGAGGTGCTGTAGACTTTTTACCGGCCTCCGTGTATTCTCGCTAGTTTGATCCAGTCACACCGGTCAAAGCGTCAATGACCGCCTCCTCTGCAACTCTCAGTGCATTATCTGTGACAGCATCTGCACCGAGAACAGCGCAAAACACGCTGCTGTTTCCATCGGGACAAGTGTAGGTGCAATTGTCTGTTGTGCATTCAATGTCCAGACCAACCAGGAGGTCGACGTTGTAAAGAGTGGTGTCGATATTGGCAATTAGAGTGCAGAACCCTTGGACGGCCTGGGCGCAGTCAATGATGCACTTCTTGGTGGCAATATCGCAACTGAGTGATTCTGCCGTGGCGGACAGGCCGACAGCGAACAAGGCAGCGAGAGAAAGAAAATTCATATTGGCAAAAAGCAGGGGTGTAGCGGGTCTATATAAGCCCCAGCATGGTACCCGATCTGGCCAGCGATCGATTAAAATAAACACGGGGAAACTGTCATGTTCGGATGCTATTCGCGACGCCATACTAATCAGAAGTTCAGAAAAAACAAAGTCTCACGTGATATAGTTCACGTGACTACTCGTCCTGCCTGGACCAGCTTGCTTTTACTGTTTATCCATTTTAGCCACTAGTGGTTATCACGCGATGGTCAAAATGTGGTAACCAATCAAGCGCGCAAATCTCAACACTTGGTGAGGCAAGGGTCCATACCCCAACCCGACTACGCCACCCCACTTCCCCGCGACGCGCGTCTTATCTAGCCTATGGCGTTGCGTAGACTATTCTGAAGAAATGACTAATTACTTAACCAATAAAATCATCTAGTCGAAATATAAAATGTGTTCGTTAGCGTACCAAATCGTGTAACCATCGTAGCGGCTCATGGGGTTTCCCTGCTGTATGAGTCCGTCTTGCCCGCGTATGAATGAGATTAATGTCGCGGGGTCTAGTCCGTGAGACCGTGAAGCTTAATTGTAAGCTTAGAGGGCCTGTTATTGTATTGTTAACAGCTTCTAGCTGTGTAGCCCATTTGGCTAATGCGGACTAGACAGTAGGTAGTCCTCTGCGTAGTAATCCAAACTGTCCAGTTCTGGGTTTAATTCGTAGGACGGCGAGGCAGCTGGCTTTGGTGGCGGTGGGATGGTCCCATTAGAGCCAAACTCATTTACCATGTGAGCATCTGGACCCACGCCGGCTCTAGCCAGTGCGACTTCACCAGAGGTGTAGCCGAACTTGGTTTGTGGCAAGCCCTGCTGCGCCTGGATCGCGTGAATCATCTCGCGTAGTTCGAGCTCCCGTTTATTCTGCTCGTCAATAACCAGCTGGAGGTGTCGAATGTAGTCGACGCTTCGAGTCAGAATGGTCCCCTTATTTGGCTTGTCGTCTTTAGTAAGCACAGAAGAAAAGGAAGAATGCGGATCGCCGCCTGACGGTGCGTTGAGGAAGGACTCTGGGAGGAGCTCAGAGAGCTCCTTAATCTTCTCATTGATGTTGTCACGTCGCCTTCGTTCGACGGCATTGTGGCTTTCTCGTCGTCGGCGTCGTCGCTCGGCCAGCATTAGCTGTTGCTGTTCTTCGGCAGTCGGGGTCTTGGAGATCTTGCCTACAGAGGCGGGGCTGCCTACAGCGAACGAGTCGAGCGACCCCACTGGCGTCGAGTTTGTGCTTCTGAGGCCATTGTCGTGCAGAAATCGCTGGGTGTGAGTATTAGGGGAGGCGAATTGTCGGCGTCGCATGAAATCATCAAAGGGAGACGTGCCGGCCTCAGCCGGCGTGTTTCCATACGGGAAGGGGTGAGCCTGGCTTGGGCTGCCGTATGTGCCCCGTGTGGGCGTCGTTGAGAAGCCAATGCTGGCCGCAGCAATGGCGTGAGCAGCGGCGGACGGGCCGGGACTGCCATATGGGATTCCTTCCAAGTCCAGTAGGTCTGATTCGTCAATTGCGCTAGAGCTTGGGTCGTCGAACGACGTGAAGCCTCCTGTGAGTGTCTGTCGGGACAGAAGCCCATTAACCTTTCGGTATTCGTCAGTCATCTTGCCAGCGTTAGTAGGATGGCCGTTGTGTTTATAAATTGCCGTGTCGTGTATGGTATAGGTGGATGTATGTACCCGCCTCTCGGTCCGGAAGTGGCGTCGGCCAAAAGTCCGATCGGTCTCAAATATCCGCGCACGTAAAACCAAGTATAAGTATGATGGGTGTTTCCAGTGCTTATCTTGATAATCTCAGCACCTGGCGTGTAACCGCTGTCAGTAGCCGCCTGCCTCCTTAAATGGGTTTAAGTGGTCCTGGCGTCGCGAGGCTGCGTTGGGACTTTACCCCAGGGACGCCAATTCAGCCGCTGATGTGTGCAGCGGGCGCAAACAGGGATGGGGACCACTCCTGGTATGTAAAGCGCTGGAAGCGGTTGGTGTAGCCGGGCCGCTGTTGGAGTGCTCAGTAAGATTGTCCTATCAAGCCAGTAAGCCAAACCGTTATGACGTGGGGACAGTCGATAGAAGAATTTGGTAACAGAGTGGCAATAAAGTAGTGCGAGCGTGTGTGGGCCCTGTGCGTGAGTCGTGAGATCGCACAAAACGTGTCAGATATGGCTAAAATTAGCCAATATGCTAGCGACAAGTTATAACTGGTGAGAACAACTGGCTGGTGTACACTGTTATCGTGGCAATCGGTGGGGATGACGGATGATGACGGGTGACGTATATATAGGAGATGGCCGGAAGTCACGTGTCGATCTCTCTATTGTAGTACGGATAGTATCGAGTGCCGTAACCTTATCTCCAATAAACTATTTCTCTCTACGGCAGTTTGATTCAGTCATAAAATATGGGCTGTCTTAGGTTGGTGATTAGTTGATAATATGGTGGCAACTATCGCGCGCACTCATCAATGGAAGGAGCGTTTCAAAGCCAGCTAAGCGCCTGGAGGAGTTCGCTTCCAGGTGGCAGCAATAACGCCGTCAATGAAGACGAGGGCTGGCTCTCGCGATGGACGTCTGGTAATGTCAGGCTGCCCCTGACAGAGCGAGACGAGCCGGAGCCAGAGCCTTCATGGTTTACGCTGTCGCGATGGGACAGATTAGTAGTCTTTGGCTGCTGTCTGGTCGGAGCAGTTGCTTGTTTTGGATTATGCTTTATGCTGCTTCCGATCCTGGCGATTAAGCCACGGAAGTTTGCTTTACTGTGAGTACGAGGGCGCAGCGACGGTTGAACGCCGTGGGCTGCTTAATGCTAACGGCTCTTACTGCTGGTTTCGCTTTCATGACAGGAGAGTGTTCTTCTCACGCTAGAAGTGTTTACAGACAGTAGCTGGCTATGGCGGTGGAACGAAGTTTGGGGGTAGTGCGGATGGGCAGTGGACGGCCTCGATACGATGCCGCCTATGTGCGTGGCTAGACACGGCCTAAGCCGTGAACCCATGATAGCAAGTTTCAGCTGTCGTGTGATTACGGTTGGGCCTACGGCCGGTTCGGATATCTGAACACCAATTTATGCAAGGTCAATCAGTTCACGTTTATGCTTATCGTGTTTCACGTTTATCTGATATTCAGATCGTCGGCTTGCATAATGAGTGAGCTGAGTGACTCCGGGCAGTTCGGGCAGGTCGGGCAGGTCGGGCAGTTCTGTCTGTGCGGTAGACGATCAGAAGCATAGAAGCATGCACCAAACTACTTGTCACTGCATACTTCTGCCCTGCGTTATTGTTCTTCTCCGAGATATTACCAAGATGCGTCGTTCAGCGGATGACAATATGCAGCTTTGCAGATCACAAGGGTCATGTGAGCGTCTCTGAAATGGACCTTCTCCGCGAAACGAGCTCGGATTGGTTTGATAACAAGTCAGCAGTTCAACGGAGCTCACAGCTGGTGACGGAGCGGAATAACTCGTCATTTCGTCGGAATAACTCGCCATTTCGTTGAGAGCTGACTGAAATTCTAAAGCTAAATTTGGATCAGCACGTGATGCTCATGCTTCAAACTGCAATCCCCATCACGCCTTTCTAGTCCTCGCACTAACATAGATGGACTCTGGGATCCATTCTCTTTGTCTTTTCATTCGGAGCCCTACAAGGGCCGTGGAACTACACCCGACATTTAGTTTCCCAGGAACGACTACCCTTTTCCGTCGCCTACTTTGGCTCCATCTTTATGACTCTCTACTTCAGCGTGGGTCTCCAGTCAACCATTCTCACAATTGTGGCCGTCATCGTTCAGCTACTAGCCGCTCTGTGGTACACAGTGTCGTACTTCCCCATGGGCGCACAGTCGTTGAAGTTTGCGTCCCGTATCGGCGCCAGACAGGTGACGTCATGGATAAACTCTTAGCACAGCTAAACGGGATCGCATTTAATAAGCAGAGAGGGTATGTAGAATAGGATTATAGCATCAGAACGCGCACGAATCAACTGCTTTGGGACTGTGCGGCTGGCACTTCTTTAATGTTTCGCCCATTCGCCAGGCCGGCTAGATTCACATCCCACCGAGGGGTTCACACCATCAAACGAATTCTTGCTGGTGATCACAAAGATGTTGAAGTGCATGGCTGGATCCAGAGTGTCCGGAAGCTGAAGAACGTTGCATTTGCCGATATTTCAGATGGAACTAGCGCCAAGTCTCTAATGGTAGTTCTCACGCCTGATCAGGCCAAGCCACTGTCCACTGGCGCCTGTGTGAAGATAAAAGGCTCGCTTAAGGAATCCCCCGGCGCTGAGCAGTCGCTGGAGCTCCAGGCAGAGGAGGCCACAGTTATTGGTCACAGCGGGCCTGACTATCCGCTGCAAAAGAAGTACCACACGGCGGACTTTCTACGGACACTGCCGCAATTTCGATGGAAGACCGCAGCCAACTCTTCTGTGCTGCGGTACAGATCCTATGTGATGGCCCGACTGGCAAACTACTTTGAACAGAATGACTTCACCCAGGTTCACAGCCCTATTGTTACTTCGTCCGACTGTGAAGGCGCAGGCGAAGTGTTTACTGTGAGATCAGACACCAGAGAAAACTTTTTTGGCTCGGAGCAGGCATACCTTTCAGTGTCGAGTCAGTTGCATCTTGAGGTGTTTGCGCACTCGCTTTCGCGAGTGTGGAACGTCGCGCCTGCTTTCAGGGCAGAAGCCAGTGACACAAACAGGCATCTGAGCGAGTTCTGGATGGTCGAGGCGGAAATGGCTTTCCCAGAGACGTTGGACAGCGTGATGGAGGTCGCAGAGGGCATGATCAAGCATTGCGTTCCTCAAAACAGCATACAGGATGACCTACTACTGTCAAGTAAGAGGACGCCCGAGAGGAGCGAGTTGATGGTCAAGAGGTGGGACATGTTGACTGGATCCAGGTGGCCGCGGGTGACTTACAAGGAAGCCATCGAGCTGCTCAAAGACTCGAAGCTGAGACCGTTGACATACGGAGAAGGATTGCCTTCAGAGCATGAAAAGTTTCTGGCTGGAGAGATTCTCAAATCGCCAGTATTTGTGACGGACTACCCCGTCTCGCAGAAGCCTTTCTACATGAAGAAATCCTCACCAGAAACGGCTTCCTGCTTTGACCTATTGGTGCCCGATTTTGGCGAGCTAATCGGAGGAAGCCTGAGGGAGGATAGCTACGAGACTCTGATCAGCAATATGGAGCAACACAAGATGGACGTCGAGACTCTACAGTGGTACGTTGACCTGAGAAAGTATGGCTCATTCCCGCATGGTGGATTCGGACTGGGTCTGGAGAGGCTGATGTGCTTTGCTACTGGCGTGGACAATGTGAGAGAGGCAATTGGATTTCCCCGATGGGCAGATCACTGTCAGTGCTAGATGTAAATAATGTATAGATGTATATTGATTAACGACATGGATCGCCTCTTCGCGCACCTCTCTTGAACGTTGAATAGGAGCCGAAAGTGCATAGATTGATTCTTCTGTTGGCACACGACACACAGAAGAGAACGCCTGACGACTTTTCCCGGCAGTTGGGGCACACAAACATAATTCTAGCCATTTTGATGAGCTGAGGGAATAGCCAGCGATTATATAGCTTCCCCGAGAAGTTTTTTAAGTTCGACATGGGTTTGACGCGATGGTCAAATTTCAAATCAAGCCGCATGGTTTAGCGAGACGCCGATCAGGGACGACAGGGGTCTTGCAGCGGAAAACTTGGGAAGACAGTGCAGGTGTCGACAGACTAAACTACACGTGTGTAGTCATTGCAGGGGTTTGGACCGAGGGCTAGTAGGCATGGATCCGCTCGGGCCGTGAGATGAGATGACATGAAAACCATGGTAGGTAACCATAATCAGGATCAGAAATCATCACAGCACGAACAAATTCTAAGAATGGTTAATTAATCATTACATGTATAACTTGACTATGGTGAAGGTGAAGTAAGGTGAAGTAGTAAGGTGAAGTCACAAGAACAGACAACATCGCTTGCAGATGGTGGCATCTGGGTCGTTCAGAGTACCACAGTGACATCTCTTAAGTTTGGCCATCGTGCTGTAGAGTAAAGTAAAGAACAGATGACGAATACTGGAAATCTCGCTTTATATATCCTTGACTGTCAGCCGCTAGCCTCATCTGGCAGTTGCTACCCCTGCTTAGCGACGTATTCTGGAAGCTACACGGAATCGGATTTATAACAATCCTTGTCAATAGATTTGTAAAGTTAGTGAACGGCATAGTTACTGAGCCGGCCTCTACATAATCAGAGCTAGTGAACGAGCTAGCGATCTTATTGACTCGCTGATGCATAGAAGAATAAGAATCTGCACCAGACCAGGATTGGGACAGACGCCGTTGAGCAAGTTAGGTTAAAATCAGGCGGTTATGACGTGCGTTGGAGCTTATGTGGCCGGCGCCCTGCATGGCCTCAGGTCAGTAGATGGCTCGCTTAAAGTAGCTTCAGAACTGAGCATAGAAAACGGAAACAAGTACACACCAATTCAGCTGAGCAATGTTTCGAGGGACTCGCTAACAAGAAACTAGCTGCGCCGCACATGCTTGCGGCGTGGGGCTCAAACTTTATAAGCAACACATGTTAGTTTGATTATCCAAAAACGGTTGAGCAAACCTTCCTAGACGGGAATCCTGACACAGAGTGATGAACCAATTGATACATGCTCAGGGCAGAAGCGAGCTAGCAGTAACATGTTACACGTGAGCACGCGGACCCAACCCATCGGCCAGTTAGACCTACACCTCGCCGACAACATTTACAATGTCGCAATAAATCGTCAAGAGTACATAAACCCTCAATTTCCCCAATTTTTACAAACTTACCCCCACTTACCAATTCGTCTGACCCGGGCTTTTCCCAGTCGGACCGGATCAACCCCGATGCGCGCACAAGGCCAGCCCAACCATCACTCTCCACACCATGTCTGCCGCCTCCTCTGCCTCATGCATTTTCTGCAAAATCGTCAAGGGTGAAATCCCCTCTCTCAAACTGATTGAGACCCCCAAGACTCTTGCCTTCATGGACATTCAGCCCACCGCTGCGGGCCACGCGCTGGTGATTCCAAAGTACCACGGTGCTAAGCTTCACGAGATCCCAGACGAGTACCTGGAGGAGTTGCTGCCAATCACCAAGAAGCTGATCAAGGCTTCTGGCCTGGACGTTGCTGGTTCTGACGGCATTGGCTACAATGTGCTCCAAAACAATGGACGAATTGCCCATCAGATGGTGGATCACGTCCATGTCCACTTGATTCCAAAGAGGAACTCCGAGACTGGCCTGGGTGTTGGCTGGCCAGCTGACAAGGAGGGTGCCGAGAATGTCAAAGATATTCATAAGAAGATTCTGGAGAAGCTTTAGTCGGCTAACTCGATGTATATCCATTCATACAATTAACGTCTTAGCTTGGTTAACAAGACACGACAGCTCAATATTGTCCATGACCATGTAGGAGGACTTGAGGAGACCAAGGTCCATAGTGATTTGTCCATCACAGCCATAGCACCGTTCTCACCGAACTGACTAGCGGGAACCGAGCATTCCTTTGTATCAACTCCTCCTATCAAGATGCTGCCGGCATCAGGACCACGATGAATTTCATTTTGTATTCCGGCGTCGACAAGTGCTTGGGTACAGTCGTATAGTTCGGATTTAAGCCCGGTAACACTCTCTCTAGTTTCTCCAACGGGACAGAATTAAGCTACCCCATTAAGCCCATCAAGGGGTGAATAACCGATGAGCCTGAGGGATGAGAGCTGTGCCAGAACAATACAGATCTTGATCGCCATATTCGAAATAAAGAATTGGCTCTTGTAAAGCTTCAATCAGTAAACGCCTGTACCGGATTGACGTTTGATCGAGGCTGATAGATTGATACATAGAGCAGAGCCAGGTCAATGAGGTCACCATGTCAGTATTGAATCCATCTTCACTCGTGATGGTCGATCCAATTCTCGCAGAATGAGACCGCACTCAATCAGTTTTGATCTCAACGAGGGCCCAAGATGAGCACAGAGCCCGCAAGTGCCCGCCTTGCCGGCAGCTTCCTAGTCAGGCTAATATATGGAGTTCCGCTGTATTCTAGCCCATGCTACAGTCACTAAAGGCACCACAGCGAAGAGACCGGGTGCCCGAGAACAACATCCAGGGCATTTAGTGGATGCCCATCACGTCCGGGTAATCTCATCGTGCGGCTTCAACTTCAGATCAACCTTAAACGGCCAGGCAGCAAAAAGGTAAGCCTTTCAGGCTTGATGACGACACCAGCAGGACTCGAACCTGCGCGGGAAATCCCAAAAGATTTCTAATCTTTCGCCTTAACCGCTCGGCCATAGTGCCTTGTGAGGTGGAAGAATCGTGAGATCAATTCGCGCCTGGTAACCAGGGGAATTTTGGGCCAAAAATTGAACTCATGCGAGTCTCGTGCCTCAAACCGGAGTCGAACCGATGGTCTTATCATTACTAGTGATACGCCTTACCAACTTGGCCATCAAGGCTAATGCGCTGAAGGTCGGAGGTGTTGAGGTGGCATTTGAAGTGCATTTTGGGTGGATTTTCCGGCGAGAAACGCCCTGATGATTCAGCAGTGTGTTACAGCGCTCTCAGAATGAGGCAAAGACCATCATTTGTGCTCAAATTTCCGTTCAAACGCCGTTCACAGTACCATCAGTCAACCCAATCAGCTGTAAGTAAGCATCTTGCCGCGGCAATGGGACAATTAATGGCGAACTACACGAATTGATCTTGGTACATTGCCAAACGTGCGCCAACTGTGTACGTGTCCAATCAATCCAGTTTGAGCATTCAAGCCACTAAGTCAAGCTTTACATGAAAGTTGCATGATTAGCGCGCTCCCGCAAAGGTTACGTCATCGCGCATGAACACATGTCTCATTGCATTGTTCTGTACCCTGACCAGTACAACTCGGTCTCTTCTTTATACTGCGCCAACTTCCTGCTAGTATCCAATATAATTACTACAACAAATCGAGAGTCAATCACACTGCACCTTATTTGTCTATAAATAGTCGCCGTTTCCATCGTTTGCTCTGTGTGATGTGCGGCTCAGATCCGATAAAGCGGTGTCGCGCACGCAGGTCAAACAATGCTCCTACTAAGCCTAGCCCGGTGTGTCGCTGCCTGTGGCGTGACAGTACACCTGCTAGTTTCTGAGAGGACAAACCAATTCGCACCGGATCAAATAAAGGCGCTGGACGCCTATCGCCATGCCGGAGCTTTCTTCCCGGACGCATTCTACGGCTGCAGAGGACAGAGCGATGCTGCTGAGAGCACCCATTGGCCGCCTTTTTTGAAGGCGGCTGTGGAGTACTACAGGGAAGTGTATAGTGGGAAGGAAGAAGAAGGTCTGGGGTTCAAGGCCTTTATATATGGCGTCATGTCACATCAAGTTGCAGACGTATCCTGGCATTCGCTTGGTGTCAGTCAAGGCATGCTGTCAATGAGTGCTGTGAATGAGTTTGAAGGCAGTTTCAGTGACTCTCACAGTTTTCTGGACCCGGGTGGAGACTTTATGATGATCAGGCTACTCCAGCAGTCTGGCTTGAATATGGCTTGGCTATCTACGGACTGGACATATCCCACTGATGACATCATTGAGGTGTTTAAACGGACCGGGTACGATAACGTGACCAAGAGTGACCTAGACTTTTGTATGCTGAGAGGCAGGGCTGCGTTGCGAGGTGAATTGTTGTCAGCCCAGGCGGCTGTGCGGTACTATGCTCAAGGGTCGCCCATAGTTTTCGATCAATTGGAGGATTACTACCTTGGAGGTACGGTAGAGATGACGATGGCCAGTAGACATTGTATGGAGACGATGAATGAATGGTTTGCGAACGGGACGTACAAGGAGGCTTGGGACTTTTGTCCGGTGTTTGATGGTCAGAGGCCGAGACACCATGCAGACAAAAAAGTGCAAGCAGTACACGAAGATGAACTTTTGAAAGAATCGTTTGGAGATGAAGTTCATCCCAACCTGTATAACCAGCTTGCGTTCCGAAATCAAGACGGCTCGCAGTTTCCAGATCAGGTCGGTTTTGACGTGAGCTCGCAGGACGCTAGCACTGCTCAGAAACTAGAACCCGTCGTCATATCTGGTACAACTCAAAGTATGTTTGGCTCTGCGATTGCTCACGGACTATTCATCAATGAAGACGAGTGCTTGTACATCTCTGCCCCATTTCAACAGTTTAACAGCGAGGACCATACGCCGAAAGGAAGTGTCAGCATTCTGAAGCTCTCAGATGCTCTGAACTCAGGCGCATCTGCGCATTCAGCAGTAACGACTCTAAGCCCATCTCAAAAAAGACCAATGGCATACACGTTCAATGAACGATTTGGAGACAAGCTGATCACTATTGACATTATGGGCTACGAGGTAATGGTGGCTTCGCGGCCAGGAATATCACGGATAGACCTCTATTTGACCGGCGTCAATGTGCTTCAAATCAAGTGGAAGGCAGCAGCAACCAGGTATGGAGCCAAAGGCCCCAAACTTCTAGGCGAGGCATTGCTAGCTGCTGACACCACGGGAGACGGAAAGCATGACCTTGTGATTGGTGCTCCGAAAGCTGACGTGAACCGAACTGTACAGCAGGGGCAAGTCTTTGTCATTTCTAGCAGCACACTAGAAAGACTGATTCTGAGAGTCAAATCCAACTCTGACGCACTGATGGTCGTGAATCTAGAGGACATTGTTGACACTACTCTGAGCCTCCCCGAATCTCACGAAACAGGCTATGGATGGTTCGGAGGAACGCTGGCTGCGGTCACCAGGGGAGTAACCACGTTCATCCTCGTTGGTGCCAGAGGAACTGCATCCGTATACGGATTCCAAGGCAGCAAAAACTACACCTATTCGTTCTCCGTTAGCGGCGACGATACATCCAAGTATAGCGACTTTGGAGGCACTTTTCTGGCAGCGAAAGACTCTACAGACGGTATTTTCGCTGTCGGATCCAGTACTGAAGACCTGAAGTTCCCGCTGGTCTCCAAATGCTCTCAATGTGGTTCCGTCTACACGTTTCAAATCGACGAAAGTGGCCTAATAGCTGACCGACGCAAGAAACTGGTCTTGCCAGCGTTCAGTAAGGAAAGCTTCGGCAGGTTTGGAAGGTACGGCACAATTCACGGGAACAAACTCTATATCGCGTCACCTCACGCCAAAGACCGCAAAGGAGCAGTCTGGACTGCCACCATCGATGGCAGCGACACGAGTGTCACGGAGCTGATAAGCGAAGGTCCAGCACCTTATGCCAATGGATTCGGGGCCGCTCTGGACGTGGTGAAGAATGGAAGAACAGTAGTCTTGGCTGTGGGTATGCCTCACTATAACGAAATGCAGGGTGGTGTCGCTCTGTACAGGCTGTCTGCATAGGCTTTATTTATATACATTACGAACATTATGTCATGAGCTGGACGTATTAGTCTATCTACACTCTATCATGTACTACACAAATGAGGCCCACTTGGCCTTAGCCTTTTCCTCGAAAGCCTGTCTGGCCTCGCCTCGTAATAGCCTGATGGCCTTCTGAGCTTGTTCCAGCGTGACGTCATCCAGTGTCAGAATTGTGTCCAACTTTGAAATGTCACCACCTAGATCGCTTTTAGCTCGAGCCCAGCTCAGTAGAGAATCCGGGCTGTCGGTGGAAATGTGCTTGTCCACGTACTCGTTCAGATCTCCAGAAATATCTGCTCCAGCTATGGTTGGCAGCAGCTTCATGGGGACGGCCTTAAGGGCAGCGGGCATAGTCGAATCCTTCTCCATAAAGTACCGAATTCGAGCAGCATTCTCGTTTATCAGGTGAGCTGGGGCACCAGCCTGCTTAGCCTTATTGAGCTGCGTGACGGCCAAAATATACTTTTGCTGCTTGAGGTAGATTTCAGAGCCAATGAGCCAGCCCTTGTACCGCCCTGGGATAACAGGCTGCTCTCCGACTGGTTTCCAGCCTTTGAAGGCAGCATTGAGAGGCTCAGGAGTGGCCAGGAGCTTCTTTCCGAATGGATCATCATCTTTCGAGTTCTCCTCCTCTTCCTTTTCCTTTTTTTTGTTCTTTTTCGTTTTTTTATCTTCAACTTCCTCGCCCAGGGCAGCATGGAGCCTCAGGTAGATGTCAGCGGCACCTTCCACTGCTCGCACGTAGTTCTTGGAAGAATACAGCTGGTTGGCCCATTCAAACATGCCAAGGTAGTCTCTGATGGTTCCCCTTCGTGGGCAGTAAATGTGAAAGTCTAACTGGTCATTGGCGTAGTCGTCGTAAACCTTGAACACGGCGTGGAACCTCTTGAGTGCCAGACCCAGCTCGCCTTTTCTGGCGTAAGCCTCGGCCTGTTCTAGCAGGAACCACGAAGCCTGCATGTCGTGAAGATCCTGGACACCTTTTCCGTTAGTGTCGTTTCGCGTAAACAGACTCAGAACAGTGATGGCCTCCTCAATGTTTCCTATCCTCAGCAGATACTTGACAGCCTTTGTGTTGACATATCGGTCCTGGAGATCCAGCTGTCGAGCCTGGGTCATCACATCGCTGGCAGCGATAAGGTCACCAGTGTGCTTGAGAATTCTGGCTTTGGTCATGTGGAGCTCGACCAGCGTTGGAGTGTGCTCAATTGCCTCGTCGATGAACTTGAGCGCCTCTTGGTGCTTGTTCAAATAAGAGTAATGTTGGGCCAGGAAATATTTGGTCCACAGCAACGCCGATGGATCCTGATTTTTGAGCTTATCGTGCAAGTTGAGAGCAACCTCCTGGATAGCCTCCTTCTTGGAGACGTCCTTGTACAGAGACTTGACGAGCATAAACGTCGATGGAACGCCGCTGGAGAGGTGGAACTCCAGGTATCGTTCGGCGTGATCTCGGAAAGCGGTGCCGGTCAAGAATTGTAGAGGAATTGACTTGGGGACGACGTTCTTTGGGTATTTCTTGCTCAGCGTGGTGTAAAGAGCGAACCGTAGCTTCACGTCGGTTGGGTCGATTTGGAGAGCCTGCTCCAATAGCTGATAGAACTCAAAGTGCTCAGGGTCTCGCTTGATCAGTGATCTGATTTCCCTCTCGGCCTCCTTGAACTGTTTCAGCTCGAGCATATACTTGGCCTTCAGCTGCTGGACACTGAAAATGTCGCAAATCAGGTCTGTCAGTTGATGGGCGTGAGCGAGCGCGGCCTCAGCCCCGTTAGCTTTGTAGATGACTTCGTTCTTGAACAGGGCCACCTCAGTATTCTCGACATCGGTCTTTGGGAGAGGCTCCTTCAGCAGCTGCTCGAAGTTGTTCAGTGTTGTCAGGGCTCCAGCGTAGTCCTTGGCTTGGTACTGAGCCACAGCCAGGGCGGTCCAATTCTGTCTAAATCCCGGCTTTTCGGCAAGCATCTTTCTTCGAGAGACAACCAATGCCTCAAATTGTCTGCATTGAGCCTGAACCAATGACAAATCTCGAAGAAGTGCTTGGTTTGTGGGCTCGAATTGATGCGCTTTAGTGAAGGCCTTGAGCGCCTCTTCATTGTTACGCTCCTGTCGATAGGCAATGCCCATAATTTGCCAACAGACGCCACTGGTCAAATCATTGGCCAATCCTTTCTTGATGGTGTCCATTCCTTCTTCTTTCTTGCCCAGAAAGTGCAGTGACAGGCCCTTCACACAAAGAGTCTCACCATGGTTTGGGAACTTCTTCAAAACAGTGTCGGCTGTTTTCACGGCCTTTTTGTATTGTTTGGCCTCGTACAATTTCAATGCCGACCTGTAGTTGGACGCATCTTTGGGGGGCAGAACCCTATTCTTGGGGATCTCCATCTCTTGACGTGGTGTGTAGCGTCACGAAGGATTTGTTCTTGGGTGTTACCCGGCGTACGGATCTGGAAAGAGCCGCAACCTGGGTCGAGATCAGTTGAGAAACGTGGGTTTAACTGTGATTGATCGTACGGGGAATCTACAAAAACCAGCAGGTCTAGCTCAGAAACTTCTTACTGTTTACTCCTCACTATCCTTGTGGCCCTTCTTAGCCGCTTTCAGGCACTCCTCTTCAAACCCTGGAATCTGAATGTACTCGATATTCTTGTTGGCCAGCTTCTCTCGGCCGGTGTTGTTCTTAACGAAAATATCAGGCTCAAGGACGCCTACAAAGACCGTAGCAATAGGGGTACCCAGAATCCTGTCAACACAAGGCAGGTTTCCAGACAGTCGTTCAGAACAGGGCTCCATAGTAGTGTAGATAACAGTGCCCTCAGGAACCTCGTTGCCCGTTCGAGTACGGTACTTTTCTAGCGCACACTGCTCGGCATGCGTGTTTCCAGGTAGTTCTCGTGAGTAGCCGGTTTCCAGCACTTCACCATCCTTGACCAGAACTGCTCCAACGCAGAACGCAGTCTCGGTAGGCGGGCACTTCTTTGCCTCTTCTAGGGCTTGTTTCATGTATTGAACATGTGGAGCCAATGCCCATTCTGGGAAAGGTGTTTCGTAGTACCACGACTTGTCTTCGGCGTAATACTTCAACGCATGCAGCCATAGATCTAGGTCATTTGGGCCTGGGTCAGTGTAGAGGTCAGTCGAACATACCTCACACTTCTCGCCTGTGAGGTGTTCACCACCGTCTCGATAAATGAAGCTCTGAGCCGAAGTGGTCTTGCCAATTTCGTGAAGTTTAGCCGAGATTTCTGAAGTCTCGCCTGCTCCACCTTTTCCCAATTCAGGGCCCCACACGCTCACGTTTGAGTATATAGGGTCATTGGCAATAGGGTGGCCGAGGAACTGAAGATGGACTCTAATTTGATGCGTTCGGCCAGTGAGCGGTTTACACCTGACGATACTCGTCTCGCCGTCGTAGGAGATTCGGTTAAAGACAGTTGTGGCAGCTCGGCCCTCAGGGTGGACTCTGTTGAGGGCAACCTTAGGGTCGACCGTCATGAGGGGTTCCTCACATTTGACTTCACCTAGAGGAAACTCACCTACAACACGAGCGAGGTACTCTTTTCGCACTGATCGGTCTCGAAGTTGCAGGCCCATTCCGTCAGCAGATTTCGAATTCTTGGCCAGAAACATCAGTCCAGAGGTCAGTTTGTCGAGTCGATTGCAAGCTGAGTTAGTTGCGCTTCCACCCTGTCTACTCACGATGAACGTTCTTTCCCATCTCGTGCTTAAGCACCATCACCGCTGTGTTGTACCGGTATCTTCCTGTGGGGTGGACCTTGTTAGTGAAATGTTGGCGAAATTGCAGCGAAATTGCAATCTCCTGACACTGCTGTTGACGTCACATCAATCAGCCGCAAAGATCTTGCTCAACTGTGTGGTGCTTACTCACCGGCATTCCTGAAGGCTTGTCTATCACCACCAGCTCATCGTCTTCATGGACAATCCTAATCGGCCTAGACGTAACCGGCGTCTCGTGTTTGTGCGTCTTATGGCTAATCAAATCACCATTCCTCACAATAGTCTCCAAATCGGCCCGTTTGCCATTGATGTAAACCTGCCCGTTCTCAATGGCCTTCTTGTAGTATGCCTCGTCTCTGTCTCGAAACTCGTTCACAAAGATGTCCAGAAGCGGCTTGTCTCTCCACCGCAGCTTGCAATACGTCAGGTAGGTGAAGTAATAGGGTGGAACTCGTCTCAGAGGGCCGTCAATCACGTATTGCACGCCGTCAGCGTGGTCGTCTCTGATCTCGATATTTTTGCGCGTATCAATGTCCTGCTGCTTCAGACGAAAGCCGTCTTGGTCGCGATGAGGCGATCTCTCCCTTTTCATCTTCCCCCAGCTGTATCCCCGGGCAATCGGTGCTTTGTTTACTCCAACTAGGAGCCGTGTGATTCCGTGGGCGAACAATTTAACTTTTCGTCTTGAGCCTCACGTTATCGACTAACCTCCCACTTTCAGTATCTCGATCCTATAAATTACTATTTACATACAATACATGGCTTCATTACATGTTTGCGGCACAGAACATCGTGACCAGCACGTCGCATCTGGCATACATTTGTCTCCTGCGGTCATCCAGCCCAACGGTACAACAAAGGCCCAAAGCCAGCACTGACCCACAGAGGCATATTAATTATTAGAATCACGCGTCCTCAACAGCACGTGAGTCGCCTTAAGCGGTTAGCCCAACATCAGCATCATGGGTCGATCACGTGGGCCGTTGAAATGCGATGATCGTGGGCTGAGTTGGTTGGAGTTGTTAGTGATTAGTGGCGGAGTGCAAGCTATGGCTTTGGCGTGTAAAGTTTAAAATCACTTGTCGTCACAACTCGACTCCTTCTGGTAGCCCCCGCGACCACTGGCTCATAGTCCGTTCCCAACAGAACCAACCCGTAGGTAAACAAGCTCGCTCCAAGCAAGTAGATGTAGCCTAGTCTCGTGGTGAATAAAAACAGACCCCAACCGATGGCCTGGTCAGACATGTTGCCATAAATCAGGTAAAACATCCTGTTGGGGTCCAGCCCGACGGGGACGCTCTTGCCCTCAATGGTTAGGTTGAGGTCATCTGGCACAACCTTTGGCGGCAGACTGGAAGGAATTGAGATATGCATAAACACTGGCTTGTGATCAGATGACATGATTTCTGGCAGCGAATCGTACGCGTGGACGACTTCTTCTTGGTTGTAGGGGAGATAGAGGATTCTGTCACACCAAGACGGTGTCCGTTTGCTGTTGTGTGTACTGGTCCCCACAATGAATTTGAACGTAGGCTTGAATGTAACCTTTGGCTCTGTGAGTCCAAACAATGTGTTTCCCTTTTCTCTCTCAATCGTCAACTCATCAACTTCTGTGTATTCCTCGCCATCCTTCGTCCTCCTCTTGGCCCTGTAATTCAAATCTCCCATAAAGAATAGGTGCGAATCAGGTTTGTAAAGACCATAGCCATCGTCAAAGTCCATTCTGGTGGCAATCTCCTTAAAGTTTTTGTTTCGTTCGTCCACCATACCTTCGTTCGCAGCCAAATGCGACACGCAAAACGTGTAGTCCATGCCGTCGATCACCATCCTGGCTCCGACAGCGCCCTTCAGACCGGAGTAAAGGTATCCGCAGCCAAAAGACGCGAATTTGCAACGCGTAACGCTGAACTGGAGGTCTTCGCTGGCACAGACAACCAAGGCAATCCCCCCTAGCACATCGTATCCAACACGAACGTAGCCTTCCTCAACGGCGCTTTCAACGCCTCGCAAAATAGGGTTCAAGTGATCGTCGACATTGCGGAAACAACCATTCATTACAGGGCAAATTTCTTGAAAGCCAAAGACTAGCAAGTCAGGCTTATGTTTGTCGCTGCATTTCCTCAATACGCCTTCTATCAAGGTCTGTATGTCTAGTGCGCTCTGCAAGACCTTGCCGAGGTTGAAGGTCAGCAGCAACACAGGTATCGTCGCAGTAGCCATTAGGTCGCAAGTGCAGAGAGCGAGATTATATACTATCGCGACCCCTAACCCTTCAATAAAACTTGCTTAGGCATTGTAGGATCTGTGCATGAGCCGCAGCCCTAGCCCTACGGATGAGCCGGATTCGGGGTTCCGGCGTTCACGAGATGGCTTTAATATGACGTTATTATAGAGCCAATCTTTTTGTTTTTCACGAGTCTTGGAACGGTCCGACTCAGACTTGTGTGAGTCTACAGTAGCTTGCTCGAGGTGGCTAGACTGGCTTGGCGTCTGGGGTGACAGGCCGGGTAACCCTTGCTCGCATCATTCAGGGGTTACTGTAGTTACAGAGTTGCTAGGGAAACGGCACTAGGATGTGAGTGCATGTGATTTTACATTTAGCCAGGTTTGTGCTCAAAGATAATGTTGACGCCATGTGGAGTGACGTGTTCAATGAGATACGAATGCTCAGATAGGGTAAAATGGGAGCGCCGCACGCGCGCGAGATGAGATGAGAGACAATGAGTGATAGATGTGATTGATATGCTTTATGGGGTTTGCGGTGTTTTAATACTGATTTATTGGTTATGTGTAGTAGGACAGATTTGTTACCGCATAAAACCGTTGAGAGGTTTGCTGAGAGATCTTCTCGGAGTCGTCGTCTGCATGGAGTAATGAGATGCAAATCAGACATCCATTCGAAGATCCGGGGTACTGCTATTTATAGTACGTGTTTGGCGAGATGCGTCAGGTACTTGGATTCTTCGGGTGGATGAGCGAACTGGTTTGGGATTCTGAGGGAGGTCTCGATATATGACTGAAAGCTGGGAATAAGAAGAGCACTGGTGTGAGCGACTGGAAAGCACGAGAGGCGAAGCTGACTAACTTGAACGCTTAGCTGACTGAGTTGAATGGCTATGCGGGCAGTCGGTGCCAAACAGTAAATGCTGAGAAATCTGAGCAGACAAATGGCTAAGATCTGAGCAGACAAATGGCTAATACAGCTTAATCAGCGGACTTTTAACTGTACTGCTGTGATCGCCGTGTTCCTGCTTTCATTCTCGCCCCTCGACAAGGCAGGAACGAGCCACAACGAGAAAATCAGCGCCGGTTACGTGTCTTGTTCCGGCACTTGCCGCCGTTACCTCGCCGTTCCTTCCGGTATCTCCGGTGGATCTTCGCTTCGTAGTTGCTGCAGAAAGTCTCAATTAAGGTGAACCATTTCCCTATATGATTGTCTCAGAAACGGGCAACTCGAGTGGGAACTCATAACCTGCTTACTAACATTTGTCACTGGATGCCCGTATTATGCGAATTATATCAACACGCAAGAACTCAGCGATAATCACACCACACCGCCGGTACCAGTGGTTCCCCATTATTAATTTTGTGGTGATGTACCAAGTCCCAATCTGCACTAGTCCCGTTGGGCTGCACCGCTGCACCTGGCTGCACAGAACTGACGTCCCCAAGGGATGAAACCAGAAACGCGCTGCAGAACTATAGCTTAAGCAATAGCCGAGCCTTAGGAGTTAGCCCGAGGGGGATGAGGAGGAGTAACAGGCGTTAACAGCTGTTGGAAGAAGAAGCACTACCGAGGTGATATTCTCGGATTAAGCGCACGTGATTGCGAACTCATAAATTCGTACTGAGACACTCAACGGTTATGATCCAGTTGATTTTCAGGAGCGTTGCCCGATCAGCTTGGATAGAACTCGATGTATCTTGTTAAAAATGAGGTGTAGGCGGGGATCCACTGATGCGAGACGCTCTCTCAGTGAGTGCCTTTGTCATACGTAATTTCATATGCCTCGGTGAATGCTGCTTGCTGCGTATGGGGCCAATGCATACAAAGGTATATAAAGTGGCCCACATCCACCTGACAGCATGTCTGATAGACTGGCTACTTTACTTCGTTGGCTGGACGTGGCTACTAGTAACCTCCGGACGCTAAACGGCGCCTTTGAGTTTGACCGCCATCGTTTGAGCAACCCCGAGGAGTTTAAAGCTCGGTATCCAGCCTTGCTGAAGAGCCAGAACGCTGTGTACCTAGCGGAGAATGCGTTGAACAAGCTGCACAACTTCACAGACCAGGAATCAGCAAGACTGGCCTTTTCATATCACTATTTCTTCCAGGAGGCCGTGGAGCTACTGCGGAGGATGGATATGTCGCTGGACGTGATAAAGACAGTGGAAGATGGGCCAGAGGATGTCGTGGACCTCTGGAACAGGACACAGACCCTGGGTGGGCTGATTGAGGCCATTGTGGGGTATGGCGTGAAAGACCAAGTCAAGAAACAGACGACTTTGTTGCAGAATAAGGCGAAAGCTCTAGTCAGGTCGTTGAGCCCCCCAGCTCGATAAGATTAGGCAGGTGTGTCTCAGACTTGCCTGTCAACGCGGAAGCGTCCTATTTATAGAGTTCTGGTAACTAAATGATATTGATTCTAATGACGGGTGAAGGTTTTAGTGGGGAACGTGATTTGGTGGGCCTAGTGGGACGCTGCACGCCACTGAAGCAGGTAAACCTTGAGTGTGGTTGCTTTTGGGGTTTTGGCAGTTAACCAAGCGGTGACAATATGCTTCTACGGGCAGAAAGTTGTGGCATTGTTGTTGCGTTTGGCTAGTACAGGTGAGCCGAAGGATCTTAGATGTGGGTACGTTTAGGTGGAATATCGCAGCCGGTATCTCCATATTCGAGAGAAAAAATGGGCTAGGTGGACGCTGGCCACACATATTAACTTTAAGCCAGATTGGGTGGATGTCTTCTTCTCGCTCCCATACATCACGTCTAGACGTTGAGGCTTCGTGTCATTTCTGTTCGTATCTGATCCCTTCAAGTACCACTGCAAGAGATTTCCAGATGAAATTTGACGAAATGCTGCTACAAATTGCGAGACAGAGAACCTTTAGACATAACCGTCCGAGTCCGCAACACTGGGGTAAAGAAAATTCGTGAATTTGCCTATGGCGGAACCATTTAAACCCATGGCGTTCCGATCACTGGCTCCATCCTTTACCACCAGTGAATCAACTGTGCAAGTCTCGAGATACGTCAGGAATACAACCTTCATTATGTACCTCTACCGCAAGGTTCGCGCTCCAGATTATGCGTTCTAGCCCATCACGTCGCCGCAGACCCTACAGCTAACAATTTGTTGTATTTTGTCCCACGTTTCCAACCTTCTAGAAGATTCATCAAATTTTCAAAACCTTGTAAAACACTTTCAGACTTGTCTGAGTGACTCCCAATGACTAAGACTCCACAACGCCACGTCTCTTCTTGTTACTCCAAGTCACGTGACAAAACCCTTACCCAGGTCCCAATATGTGGAATCTCAATCGCCACTCCTTCCACCACCGTCTTCTCAATTCTATCGATACGCGGATAACAATGAAGGACGAGAAGAAGCCCAACTTGGTGGACGCTAGCGGGTCTACCGAAAACAAAGAAGATGCCACTGCCACTGCGATTCTGCGACGAAAGAAGAAGGATAACGCCCTGGTGGTTGACGATGCTGTGAATGATGACAACTCTGTGATTTCCATGTCACCAAACACCATGGATTTGCTTCAATTGTTCCGGGGTGATACTGTTCTGGTTAAGGGCAAGAAGCGAAAGGATACCGTTCTGATTGTGCTTGCCGATGAGGAGCTGGACGATGGCTTGGTTCGAATCAACCGAGTGGTGCGAAACAACTTGCGGGTCAGACTGGGTGACGTGATCACTGTCCACCCATGCCCAGACATCAAGTATGCTAAGCGGATTTCGTGTCTGCCAATTGCCGATACTGTCGAGGGACTGACTGGTTCGCTCTTCGACGTGTACCTCAAGCCATACTTTGTTGAGGCTTACCGACCAGTCCGAAAGGGCGACATGTTTACCGTTCGAGGTGGTATGCGACAGGTTGAGTTCAAAGTTGTTGAAGTCGATCCACCAGAGTATGCCATCGTTGCTCAGGACACTGTGATTCACTGTGAGGGAGAGCCAATCAACCGAGAGGACGAGGAGAACAACCTGAACGAGGTTGGTTACGACGACATTGGTGGTTGCCGAAAGCAGATGGCCCAGATCCGAGAGCTTGTCGAGTTGCCCCTGCGACACCCACAGCTGTTCAAGTCCATTGGTATCAAGCCACCACGAGGTATCCTCATGTTTGGACCTCCCGGTACCGGTAAAACTCTGATGGCCCGAGCCGTTGCCAATGAGACCGGTGCCTTCTTCTTCCTAATCAACGGTCCAGAAATCATGTCCAAGATGGCCGGTGAGTCCGAGAGCAACCTGCGAAAGGCGTTTGAGGAGGCTGAGAAGAACGCCCCGGCTATTATCTTTATTGATGAGATTGACTCCATCGCCCCCAAGCGAGAGAAGACAAACGGTGAGGTTGAGCGACGAGTTGTTTCTCAGCTGCTGACCCTGATGGACGGTATGAAGGCTCGATCTAACGTGGTTGTCATTGCCGCCACCAACCGACCCAACTCCATTGACCCCGCTCTGCGACGATTCGGCCGATTCGATCGAGAAGTCGACATTGGTATCCCAGACCCAACCGGACGACTGGAGATTCTGCGAATTCACACCAAGAATATGAAGCTGGCTGACGACGTCGACCTTGAGACCATCGCCGCCGAGACCCACGGTTACGTCGGTTCCGATCTGGCTTCCCTGTGTTCTGAGGCCGCTATGCAGCAGATTCGAGAAAAGATGGACCTCATTGATCTCGAGGAGGAGACTATCGACGCCGAGGTCCTAGACTCCCTGGGAGTCACCATGGAGAACTTCCGATTTTCTCTGGGTATCTCCAACCCATCCGCTCTGCGGGAGACCGTCGTCCAGAGCGTCAACGTTACTTGGGACGACGTTGGTGGCCTTGAGAACATCAAGCAGGAGCTTAAGGAGACCGTCGAGTACCCAGTCCTGCACCCAGAGATGTACACCAAGTTTGGTCTGTCTCCATCCAAGGGAGTCTTGTTTTACGGCCCACCAGGTACCGGTAAGACTCTGCTGGCCAAGGCCGTCGCCACTGAGGTCTCGGCCAACTTCATCTCCGTCAAGGGACCTGAGCTTCTTAGTATGTGGTTTGGTGAGTCTGAGTCCAACATTCGAGACATTTTCGACAAGGCTCGAGCCGCTGCTCCATGTGTCGTCTTCTTGGATGAGCTGGATTCCATCGCCAAGGCCCGAGGTGCTTCCGTTGGTGACTCTGGCGGTGCTGACCGAGTTGTCAACCAGCTGCTGACCGAGATGGACGGTATGAACGCCAAGAAGAACGTTTTCGTCATTGGTGCCACCAACAGACCTGACCAGATTGATCCTGCTCTGCTACGACCAGGTCGACTGGACCAGCTGATTTACGTGCCACTGCCAGACGAGGAGGGCCGATTGTCCATTCTCAAGGCCCAGCTCCGAAACACTCCTCTGGAGCCTGGTTTGGACCTGCAGAGTATCGCCAAGTCAACCAATGGTTTCTCTGGTGCCGACTTGTCCTACATTGTCCAGCGATCAGCCAAGTTTGCCATCAAGGATAGCATTGAGGCTGCCATCACTGCCGAGAAGGAGGCCCAGGCTAACGGCGAGGATGACATCACTATGGAAGACCCAGTTCCATACATCAACCGATCTCACTTCGAGGAGGCCATGAAGACCGCTGCCAGGTCTGTTTCCGACTCTGAGCTGCGACGATACGAGGCTTACGCCCAGCAGATCCAGTCCACCCGAGGAACTTCAAACTTCAAGTTTGACAGCGGTTCTAGTGCTGCTGCTGGCGGTGCTGCCCTGGGCGGCGAGGGTGAGGACGACGACCTTTACTCTTAGGCGAGGCGTCTCTGAATTCATTAGCTGTTGTGAAGTAGCAATTAGATAAGTTATACATATGCTCGATATGCTTATGGTGTCTGTTCAACTATATTAGCTACTCCGTCAGTGAAATTACGTACAATTTATGGAGAAATTTTCCATAGGAACAACGCAACATTAAATGACACGGAATTCCCATTGAACGGCATGGGTAACAGAAACTCAAAATCGCAACGGGCCCGGCCGAAAACTGTTGAGGCGCTGACCGTGGTGGCCAAACTGTCAGAGAACGACATTACATCTTCAAGGCTGTATTGTGTGGGTTATGAGGATGTGTGCAGCCAACCTGCTCCTCCAGATGATTACAGCAAGCGCACATTTGACAAAGACCATCCTTTGAGGCTCTTTCTATCGGGTGGATACTATGGGGATATGCTGGTGTATGTTGGGCACCCAAAGGTGGGTACGCCAATTGCTGTTGTGTCCAAGGGCGTAATCACAATCCCCTCAACCTTTGGCGAGCCCTTCCAAACCAAACTGACGCGAGAAAAAGATAACAGTGTTTCATTTTCAGCACCGGTGGGCTCTCGTCTAGAGCAGTTCAAGTGGGTTTCTGGCGGGAAATCTGAATGGCGACTGATCAGAGCGGAAACACAGGAAACTACCGCAGTGTGGACAGAAGTCCCCTTGAAGACTGACAAGGGCGTTGTCACTGCTGCAGAGTTTAAGTTGAAGGGCAGTACCAGTGTGCTTGGCCAGTCGTGGGCTCTCATGGCCTGCGCCTCGTACGGCAGAATGCTACAGGAGCAATTGGCTATACGGTTTGCCACTTCAACACCAAAGCCACTGTTTTGCAAGTAGCATTTTCATTAGTATACGTCGTCGTAATTTGCGAGCCTATATCAAACCCTGCTTCTTCAAATCGTGATAAACCTTCTGTGACATAACGTTGCCTTCATCGTCCTCCATTTCGACAATATTCTCCTTGGCAGACTCCTCTTTTCTGGCGTCAACCCTGACTTGAGACCATAGTTTCAGCGCGTCTTTGATGCTAGTAATGTCTTTGAACATTAGACTTGGCGTGATTCCTAGGCACTTCAGACCATGCAAATGTCGCGTCTCCAGGAAATGCTTCTCGAAGGCCTTTCGGCCCATGTACACATAATTTCCGCAGATTTCGCATTCGTACTCGTTGCCGAGACCGTGAAGCTTATACAGCCAAAACGGAATAGGCTTTCCGTCCCAGCCTAGAGGTAGTTTAAGCGGGTTGTATTCAATGTTTTCTTCGTCATCTGACTCCTGTTGTGCGGCCTGTGGCTCTTCATCATCAGAAATAGCGGCTGCGGCAGCAGCCTCGGCCTCAATTTCCAGTCTTCGTTCCCGCTCGGTCAAAGCCTGGCGACGCTCGACATTGCTCTTGGTTTCCTGGATCTTTTTCTCCAACAGAGTTGCGATGGAGGTTATGCAAAATTCGTGGTAGTACAGCGGCCGTAGCGTGTCTAGATTTTTTGGGTTTGCAGAAGCGTTGGCCGCATTCTTCTTGTGTTTGTTACCGTTCAGGTGACCATTGTAGACATTTTCGTTGGAAAATCCCTTCTGGCAAGCGTTGCAGTAGAGACCGTCTCTGTGATCATTATTACTTTCCGACTCTTTGAAGTTTGGCAGGGTTTTGTTTTCCCAACCCTCGTCAAACTCCTGTTCTATCCGTGTTATCGTTACTTGTTTCTGCTCGAGAGCGTTTTCCTTCAACAGAAACGATTCCAGATATGAATGAAGTTCCACGACATACTTGAAGTAGACTTCGTTTTTTAGTCGAGTATTTGGCAGGGTAAACTCGTAAAACTGGTCCAAGTACTGTAGATAGGTGGGGTTGCTGTCGACAAACGGCAGGTTCAGGTACCTGTCATGGAAACTAACCAGATCAAGATACTTTCCGTACTTCTCTTCGCCTGAAAACACCACATCGATATCCAAGTCCGCTGCAACGCCACTCAGTAACCTCGCCGGGCCACTGGGGACGTATAATTCTTCACTCTCGTCCATCAGTTTCTTCTTCTGTTGATAAATAACTTTTGCCATGGTGTAGTTTTCTTTCAGGTTGACTGCCGTTTCATTCGGATATGCCTGGTGATGCTCTTTGATTGCTTTGAGGTTCTTGTAGAACTGACCAAATATGTCTTTTTCGTCAAGTTCATGCAGCTCTTCTGCCCGCACATTGTTTTCCCATGATGCATTGACGAAATCTGCCTGTTCTTTGTATCGTTTCAGAAATCTGGATATCTCGTGTTGATGAGTTACTGTGTCTTGTAACGATCGCTTCTTCAGTCCGTTTAATGAGGAACCGCTCGACAGCTTGTTGGAGTCTGGTAGCACATGAGGATTGTACGTGATTCGGTCGCAAATCGCCTCTTCAATTCGATCAAGCTCTTCTAACGCGTTTCTTTGTTGTTCTATAATCCCGTGGGTCAGCATCTCATGGCACGTCTGAACAATTCAAAGTTAAGGCTACCCTGCCGCTGCTGCTCGAATGTCATGATCTGGGAGTTACCCTGACTTCACAACGAGCCCCGAAGAGTGCGGCGTGCGGCGTGCGGCGCCGGTCAACCGGTCAGTTACCAGGTATAGTAATCGGCAAGACGGCAAATCGGCGTGGGGTGGCCACAATATATATTAGATGTAATTTCCTTTTCATTTCCTGTTACGTCAAACTTCAAATGGCTGAGAACTTTTGAAGTAAGTTTCAAAGTTCGATTCCGCTGCCTGTTGGACGTACCAGAGGTCTTGACTAGCTGGCGCGTGAGTTTCTAGATGATGACCGGTTCAACAACGTCAGCACTCTGTGCCGAGATATCTGCTGGAGCAACGGCCTCGACTTCATCCAGATCAGAGTCTCTCATGGTCCTATGATTGAATCCCGCGAACAACGGTGCCTCTGCGAAATACATCAGCATATCAATTCCCGAAAAGTAGTCGTACAACTTGTGCAGCTGCTTAGTGGAGACTATGGGCTGTGTGAAATCCCTCTCTGTGTAGAATCCATGCCTGAGGTGTGGACTCAGCAGTACTGAGTTGATTGTGCGAATGCAAATCATTGTCATCGTGGCACACATATTTGGATAATTTTCCTTCTCGAAAGGTTTGATTGTCTCCAGAATCATTACCGTCTTGAAAATGAGTGGACATATCTGCGACTCCGAGTGGAACTCACCCAAAGCTTTGCCCCAGGTTCCATACAAGGCTGCCACTTCACGCTCGCAAACAGCATTTCCAACGAATGAATCAATGATCTCTCTCAGCGACAGGGAGCCGTAGCCACCTTCCTCATAGAACGTGGTCCTCCTCAACATGGAAAGAATCGTGAGACGGACATCAAAGTACAGTGTGCTGTCCATCTTTGCGCCCTCGAGCGGTTTCATGTTGAGCAGATGCGAGTTGTCATGAACCGCAAAATAGTTCAAGACTTTGTGGCGCCAGTGAAGATACCGGTTGGGTTCCAACTGAGGACACTTCTCTAGAAATGATTCCATTGCAATTAGGGGTTTGTGAGTGATGCGTGAGTTATGTATGGGGCGGTTCTGTAAGGTGTGCAGACGATGACGGCTCTCGGATCTAACGCGGGCCGGTGTGTGGAGTCGCGCCGCATTACGGACCCCTCACCCACCAACAAACCGGAACAGGCAGGCGCTCCTAAACCTGACAGCTCGGGGAATCAACTTGGAGGAAGCAGTTGGGGGCATTCTGGTCTTTATATAGTCTTTGGGAACAACAGGGGTCTTGTGATAATTCATCGGAGGATTGTCGTAGCTGAACATGACACCGGCGTGATATCGGTCAACCGGCGCGGCGAGAACGCTTAGAATCGTGCTGCCTACATTGGTGCCTCGCACACATTATGTACAGGTGCATGAACAACGGCTGGAAGATTCATCAGGTATCATGCAGGGTCGACGCATAGTATGGGCATCGCAGGCCTAGCCGGCGACTAGCCGGGAGTTCGTCGGAGATGCGCCGGCTTTGCCGGTGAGACTTCGGACCAACGCTGTCTCCGGAAGGTGGGGCTGGGTGGAAATTGTTCTAAACACATGTGGGGTATGCGCTGTGAATGTTTTGAGGCCGTGGGAAAAGGCTCGAAAATGACAAACGTGCAATGAGGGCAAAATTGTTCTTATGAGGATTTGAGTGAGCTGTGGCTTCTGCTGGTCAATAACTATGTTCCATCTGTGATTTTGGAATGTCAAAGGGTTCGTGCACATGTACATGGATCAAATTGTGGGCCGCGCCGAGAATCACGAGCGTGTGTGCATGCAGAGGAGGTGTATATATACGAGCGAAAAGCGTAAAGTTCAGCTGCTCAAAGTCACACACTTGCCCTGGCTACCATCTCTTGCAATCTGAGTTCGACCTCGTGAATCTGTCCCGAAAATAGACGACTCTTCGTTTCAAAGTCTTTGAGGATAGTCACAGATTCAGTGAAGCACTGGCGTAAGTCTCCATCTTCCAGGATTTTACGATCACTGATAGCAAAATATTTCAGCTTCGGAAGCTTCCGCACAAAGTCTGCGAGTTCGCTGAACTTCACGTATCCCTCCAGGCTTCCGCGTTTCCTTTCTGCGATTTGCAAGAGTTCTACCTCGTTGTCTTTGAAGACGTCAAAGGCCTGTCTCAAAGAGGGTGCGCCACGTTTCTCAGGGTCCCAAAATGAGATTTTGAGTGACTTTACACCTTTACTTACAGGAATGGGGTTTTCAACTGCTGGTATTTCAGACGAGTACACCATCACAGGTTCTAGTGCGACAATTGCGGAAGGAAAGTCCTCCAAATGATCGCCGACGGAGCACATCCACTCCATGTGTGCCTTGAAGGAAAGTTCTTTGAAAAAGCATTGCTTCTCGCAAATGTTGTGCAGAAAACGCCAATTTTGGTTTCCCCAGTCCACGTCACTCACCCAATGGCTCGTGCAAATCGCATACTGGAA
>PPJL03000060.1:0-57070 GCA_003705745.3 Blastobotrys muscicola | reverse complement strand
CCCTGATGTCCTTGGATCGAAACCAAGCATCGCTAGGATCTTTTTGCTTCACATGCTCCCACCATGGCAAGGCTAAGGTTCCATTCCCCTGTCCCAGCCACAACGCAGGCCTGTCTGTCCTGCTTCCATTTTAAGAGCCTCAGGAAAGAACCGTTGGCCCAAACATTGACAATCTGGAAATTGGAAAGTCCCGGCATTTGAATTTGACAATGGCGTCAGGGTCACGTGTGTTCTAGTAGGCGATATTCTTAAAAATTGTAACAGAATTAGTGAGTTTTGTCGAATTCGTTGCGCGGGATTTACATGCAGTGTAATCGAAGCAAAGAATTTCAACCTTCTGCCTTCAAGATGAACTTACTCAAATCTGGAAGTGGGCGCAACCCATTCATAGACCTCGTTCCCGCGAACACCTGCGCCAAATCGCCTACATTCTCCATTGTAAGCGTAAAACGAGGGCATTTGGCACCCGCAACGTCAAGCTGTCGATGGCCGAGATCCTTCATGTTGTAATCGGTTAAGCACATCACATCACTCATAGTCGTCAGGAAAGAAACAAACATCAGTGAGGCTTTTGAGCTTGGAAAAGTGTTCATAAAGTATACTTCTGTTGCACGCTACACAACGGCAGCGTCCTTGCCTTGCTTAGCGGGTAATGCAACCAACTTACCGAATCTGTCCAGTTTCCATGTTCTCTCATTCTGATTACATATAATTCCGACTAGTACGGAAATCCGACACACTGCCGAGTGGCCCATTTAGACGATGAAAGCACCACTAAGAACCCTTTCATCGCCATTAAGAAACTAAACAATAGAAAAAGCCAAAATGGCCAAGCTTTGGCGTGCGGTCACCTGCATGCAGCAGCGCGATGAGCCGGATACATCCGGCTTGGCGTTCGGATCCCCACAACGCCCATGCTTGAGGTGGGCATAACAAGCCGCACAAGTCGGAGTCCATCACCCGCAGGTAATAGCATTGTCAGCAGCCTAAAATCTCAACAGCGAATTTTGTTTGAAAAGTTCAAGCGATGCTGATGTGCCATGTACAAACCTGTGTAAAAACCTTCTGCTGATTAGCTATACAGGAATTGCGGTGGTTATCTCATGTGAGTACGCACCATTGAAGTTCTCATCAAAGGCTCCAGAGGATACACATGAATCTCTTTGCGAGTTCCAGATGCCGAGCACGAGCTAGAGCCCGTATCATGAAGCACAAGTCCGTGTAACAAGGGTCGTCGTACAAGATATTCCACGTACCTCAAGATCAAGAGCCGTCGGGCGATTTCAACAACATAGCGTGCATGTTTATGTCTATGGGGCCATGTGCTACATACTCCACCATTCCTTGTACGTCTTTGAATATCCAGCTTTAAACTTACATTGGGAAACGCTGGTCGCAAAAACAGTAGGTAGCTGGAGCTACTGCGGGGTAAATCTCAGTTTGCAGTTGCTTCCACACAAAGTTGATGAGTGAGATTTTGAAATCAGAATCCTCTCCTCAGTTGGCCCCTCAGCGAAGGCCAACTGCAAAACTCCACCGTTCTCAGGATCATCGTCTAAGTCAGACCCATGACGAACTGATTCAACGTTGTTGTCAGTCGCTTGACGTTTTTACCAATTTCGAGCTTGACAGCTACTAGCTCCCATACGCAATCACAGGAGATAAATGCAGGCACAGCCAGAGATTTCACCAACTCGTTCCTCCCCTGCGTTAATGATGGTCATCTCGAACTCTTTTACGTGCCTCAATTTGGGCTTTACTTCAAAATCAAGCAGATTTCAGTCAATCCATAACTTGAGCTTCTGCAGGAATGCTAGCCCAACAACTCCCGCTCTTCGAAAAGCCAATCGTATTTTCCTCTTTTCACTCGCTGTCCAAGCTTTACCATCCAACCATCGTGATTATGTGTGTATGGAGCGAATTGGTGTGACAGGTAAAACCGAATGGCTGCGGCGGAAAGCCCGAACCACATATAGAGAGGCTGGCACGTCATTGACATGTTCAACAAATCAGAAACGGAAGTCTCAGCTGGACTACTTGGAGTGTCACTGTGATGCGTGGTCGTCAGGTGATCGCCGATCGCATCGGGTTAGGGCGTCTTGTCGGACGCACGGAATAGAATTAAGAATTAAAGAAAGATGGTATGCTAATTGGTCCAGCAGTACTTGCTGTAACAAGCCTGGCACTGCGCGGAGGGCTGCTGTCCCCGTCGATGAACCTCTCTCTGAATAATGGCGCACCGGACACAGTCACTCCACTGAGAGTCCTGAGTTCCATTGTTTTGCGTGGCAACATTGTACCCGTTAGTAATCATTGCGTTTCGCTCCTGCGCGGTGTACGAGAGCTTGTAGGTAGAAGTGTTGCTGGCGTAGGTCTGATCGGCGTTGGCAATGTACACAATGAGCGGTGGCGTGTACCGCTGAGTCTCGGGGGTGCTGGGGTCATAGAGAGAGCTCAGGTTCTTGACATCGCATCCAAAGAAGGCTGGCCGGGAAGTGAGGCCTTGACTCAGAAACGTACTTGTGTCTGGCACGTAGGGAAAGATGGTTCCGTTGCCGTGCGGTCCAAACTGTCGCTGGTAGGTGTTGACGAGAGAGCTGCCATTGGGCCAGTCATAGTTGGTGTCAGCGGAGTTGTCAAAGGCAAAGACCACGTCCACGTTTCGCGCGGGCTGAATCAATGGCTGGAGCGGAATATTTTCATTGTCTTCGCCGCCGTCGACCAGAGAAAGGAAATCGGACTGAGCGATTGAGCTTTGGCCGTAGTTTTTGAACGGATTGGGCCCGTAAATGCCAATGTCGAGATTGAGGTCCCCCAGGTCTTCCAGCACAGCCGACTCGAGGGCCTTGATGATGCTCGCGCTGCTGGACGAGCTGACGTCTTGGATAAATGTATTGAAGAGGGATGAGGAGGTGCCCATGTAGAAGCCGGCGTTGTTGAATCCGGCGACACAGGATCCCTGAGGCACACCGCCAGAGACCGCGGTGCCCAAGTACTTGTGGTTGGTAAAGGCAAAAATTTCTGGATCCCACGTGCCCAGCTCGTACGGGGTGAACTCAAACACAGTGGAGTTCAATGAAACGATTGTGGTGTTTGGGGCCCGCCCGTCCGCAAGCATGATTGGAAAAGGCATCAGGTGATTGGTAAACACGGGCCAGTTTTTGATATCGTCCCAGGTCAGGGCTGGGCCCCCACGCGTCAAATCAACAAACTGCTGCGACAGGGCTCTCCCCCAAATGTCGGTGAGAGAAGTCTTGAAGCCCGCCTCGGCCTTGTCCTTAATGTCGTCCGCCAGCCCTAGCCAGTAGCTAATGTCCTTCAACACGTTCGATCCACCGGGCGCCAGAATTGAGTTTTCAAAGTCCCAGACATCGCTCGAGGCTTGCAGAGCGGGGACAGAAGTGAAATTGTTCAATGCAATGGAACCCACGAGCCAGCTACCGCCGGAAAGACCAGCCAAATACACCGAGCTCTGCACCAGCCCACCCAGGCTGTTTGCAGAGTTTGTTCTGTTGTCAAACGCAGCAAACTGTCCTGCGCCACTCAGCATGGCCCGGTACCCGCCGCCGGAAAAAGCCATACCAATGTTGATTGTCGTGTTTGATAGGAAGGAGGCCGCGTCAAAGCCGTCGAGAGCATTGAGGTAAGAGATGAGCTGCGGCTTGACATATTGTTGTCGAGCCTTGACCCACTCTGCCTCATCGGGGTTCAACTCAGAAGCCGAACGAATCAAAGAGCCACCAGGGCAGCTAACCGTGCCGGGGGCATATGAGTTTGTCGGAGACCAGGCCAGGGCTGATCCGACCAGCGCAAGCGCAATTAGCTTCATTGTATTGTCAACCATAGTCCGCTAGTACAGCTTTATACACCGAGCCGACGCTGATACCCCTGGGCGCTGCAATATTTTCATTGTTGTGGAAAAAGCAAGTCCCGGCCGATGCCGTGCCATACGCACTCCGTCACGCACGTGTTTTTCACATGTCCGAGACCAGAAACACTATGAACTGGTTGAGCTAAAGCCAACACCAAGCGTTACAACGTACGAGGAACCAGATCGAGCCGAGGCGAATCTCGTACCTGCATGCGGCGTGGGCTAGGGTGATCGACCAGGTGATCGGCCAGGGGTCAGCCTAATGATGAGTCTTTTTGTGATTCTTGATATTGCCTAATGCGCTGAGAGCCTAACGCACTTTCGCTTGATGCACAGATTCGCCTAATGTATGTAGATAGGGGAAGTCTAGCCCGACGCCTTGCATGCCCGCGTAGTTAGCTCTTAGAATCGCACCACGTGCGCAAATCCGCTTAAGCCGTTGTGTGAAAGAGGCTCGGTGTACACTAAAAAGTGTATCTAATGGATTAGCAAACCGTCACAGTTTAGTTTGCCGGCAGTGTGGAATGTCAGACATGCATGCATCAGGGGTTTCGCGGCAAACGACTTTAGCCGGCACATACCGGTACCTGTGCACGGGCTGCGGTGGCTCAGTGCATCAAAACTGTGGCGCTTTTAGTTTTACGCACACTTTGGAGAGGATCTTTTTTTTTTTTTTGGATCTGGATATTCCATTAATAGATAAACTATTAAACATATATCATTTGGTGGCCGAGGAAACCAATTTTTGGAAAAACCTCGTAATGCCGGGTAAACAAGATTTTTGAATGTCATGTAGGTTCCGGTATGCCGATGAGGAAACCAATTTCACGTGATTTTCGATTGCATCGTCAATTCAGTTGGTTCGATGGTCTAGTTGGTCATGGCATCTGCTTAACACGCAGAACGTCCCCAGTGCGATCCTGAGTCGAATCACGCTCCTTTTTGGCTTCTCTTTGACTAGAGCTCTTCCGGGTTACCTCAGGGGATAAAGCTGTGTACACAACTTCCGTTTCTTGTGGGTACGGCTCGTGCGGCTGATCAACTTCGGCCATACCTCACCCTACTGGAAACCCAAGGATGAGGTACAATGGAGCTCTTAACTGTGATATGGCCTGTGGTTTTACGAGACACGCTAACAAGCCGCACTTAACGCGCTCTGCGGGTTAGGGCTGATCGACGTGTATCTCACCCAAATAATCACTCATCTTCCTAGGTTGCTGCAGCTCTGCCAAAGTCTATGGCTGGGCTTGAGTCCTGAACAGCCATCTTCACCAAGTCGAGAACCTTGAAAGGACCTTAGATTCACAGCAGACACGTATAGCGTTCTTGCATGTACAAGTCCGTAACCGCCGCTGTTAGCCAATTAATATTGACAAGTTATAATGTCAGAGCGGCCAATGAGAGATGCCCTCTCATCAACTGCAAGACGACATCAAGAAAGGCTAACTTCGGAAACAGTGGAAGGTCAGCTTTGGGATCGTAGTCTGCGGGAAGGCAATGTCGTAGGTTCTTTAGTTTAATTGCGCATATAACTGACCAGTTTATCTGAAGCAATGGGTGCTCATGATCCTCAGGGCGTAAATCAAGGTACAGCACCTCGACCGTGTTTGCAGAGTGAACGCTACTACATCAAGATGTAATCCCTGTTGATGTTGCAACTCTTCCGCATGGTAAATGTCTAGTGTTAAAGTCGTCGTATCCAAAACCAGTGCCAGCAACTGATAAAAGGCCGGGAAATAGAGAAAGGTATATGTCATCTGCTTGAGACCCTGATGCAGTTTGCTTAATTTCCACATGTATCTCTGTCAAATTCTTCAGGTTTGGCATCACAGCAGGATCAACAAGGCGCCTTAGCATACTTCGCGGACGCCCAAAGAAATCTGCGTAGTCTTTCTTGTAATCCACAGACAAGTAAATCAGGTTTTGCAGTATCCAGTCGTGCTGTGTTTCGCAAGCCTCTTGTGCAAATTTATCAAACTTGACTCTGTGAAACTTGGACCACCCAGTCCATCGATGTTACACTTTCAACACTATAGCTTCGAACAAGATGTCAAGATCGCAATTATCCTGCTCGACCTCTTCACTAACCGTACGTTCGGGCCACATGTACCTAGGGTGAATAAAGTTGTAAAATAAATGACACGTGTTTGAGAGCTCCAGCAATTAGCCAATCTTGAAGAACCGCAAAATTTCTTGCCAAGCCTCTAGAGGTAGCTGACTCCATAGAATCGCCATGCTTCTGAAAGTAGGTGTGACGTGCTGGGTCATTCTTCCCAACAGACGTATGGCCACGGGTCACTTTAAAATTTTGTCCAACTCGAGTAAGTCGATGTTGGGAAACGCCGAAAACGATATCAATTAAGGGTATCCTGCAGTATCGAAGGTGCCTGGACTGCTGGATGAATTCGACAAACCTGTCTGTGAAGCGAAAAACCGGTTGGCGGAAAATGCTTTCCAGGGCTTTCAGCCCACTGTTGACTCCTTCTTCAAACTCGTAGCAGTCTCCTTCAACTGTTTGAGCTTGAGTCTGAATACCAGGTCAGTGATATCAACTTCTAGCGTATAACAAAGAAGTGGCCGGGGTATCGCTGTAATAGTCCATGAACGGATATACACAACGGCCAGTCTTTGAAGAAGTCATTCAAACTTTGTCTTTTGACATCCTTTTCGAACTTAAAGACTGTCGCAGGTGTGTTGAGGTTTCTTCCTCTTTGTCTTTTCGCCTTCCTCTTCGTCTTGTTCGCCATCTTCCAATGCTTCCCATCCATCATCATCATCTTGGTCTCCATCTGCCCGGCACATTAAAGAGTGCCAGGTACGATCATTACTCGTGGCATAACTTGAAACCGGGCTGAATCATGTCACGCAACGCAGGTGGCTGACATGTCGCCAATCCTTACAAACGAGACGTCGTTTGCCATAATTCAAGCGGAAGTTTTGCAGCAAGTCGCTGTAATGCGCTAGATGACAGGGAGTTTGGCAGGACGCGTATGAACAAAAAACTGAATATCTGAGACCGGCAGGGTTAGGGAAGTAGCACGTATGGGAGAGGGAGCGGTCGATCATCCATTGGGAGTAGCACGTGACTGACGCTTGTTGGGAATCTGAATGAGATCCCAAGGAAGACGCGCCGCAACGTGGTGTTACGGGGTCAGTGTCTAATGAGTAGATGATGTATTCATAATAGAGAGGGTAAACATATAGAGCGTGGCAGGTTACCCGGGAGTACCAGGGTGGCCTGCTCAGGGTAGGGAACCTATCCCGACACGCTGCGTGCGTGACTCTTCATTGCGCACTATCAGTCACGACACAACACATGCTTAACTATATAGCGTGACTCTTGATTGCGCACTATCAGTCACAACACAACACATGCTTAACTATATAGCACACTTTGCTCAACTTATCCTCAAATGGCACCAAATCTACCTGTGGAGCTATGGCTCAAAATCACGGAGTATCTAGACATTCGCAGTTACCTGAGACTGAAGAATAGCTGTCGGTATTTCTATTCCGTGCTTAGTGCCAATGCCAACTTTTCATATCGGTTTAGCGACGGCAAAGAGGGGGGTAACCCGGAAGTCGAGCTCAAATTAGAGGTGGATTGGATCAGATGGTGGGATGTGGAGATCGTTGTGACTATTGACCTGAAAACGATTGACAACGACCTGGATTGGCTGTGCAGCAGAATTACTCATCTCACTTTGAATCCCGGGATTTCAAGTTGTGCACAACGTCTTATACTCAGTCATGGAGATCGTTTGCAGTCTTTGAGACACGTGCGCTGCTCACTTGACTCGAAGTCTGACGTAGCATTGGCAAACGCCACAATCGCTGCGTTGGGTAGTTTTCTTCCCAAGGTACCCGTTTCAATTAATTTCTGCGGTGATTTTTTCGCAGCGAACGATGATTTTGAAGTCCCTGAGAAGCCAGAAAGAGTCGCAATTGGAAAAGCAAAAATGGTGAACATTCGTCGAAAGGGTTGTTGTGATTATGGCCCTTGGGACCCAAACATATCCCACGAAGTAATCAAGTACCTTGAAATCTCTGACGACAACCAGGTTGAGGTTCTCACCGTTGATGAAAATAGAGGTAGTGGCCAGTGCAGCGACTGCTATGCATATCCTCCGTTCTATGACGACACCGTTTCTGCTCTCTTGCCAAAGCTGACGCGGCTTGTCTACGTTTCATGGGACAGTGAGTTATCTGATTATGAACGAGACTTTCCTCAAATACTATTCAGCTACTGTGATACCTATGATTACTGGGACGAGATGCTTGACAGTGAGTTATCTCATCATGAACGAGACTTTCCTCAAATACTACTCAACCACCATGATATCAATACCTGGGCATTGTCGTATCAGAAAGTAATGGAGAAGATACAATCTCGCAAGATGGAACTGCAGCTGAGGCAACTGCAACTGGGCGAAAACTCCAACAAACTGCAAACAGCGGAGCAAGCCACTGAGGGTGCACCTATATCGCAGACCGCAGGTTAGAAATCTAATCAGTATTGTTTCACGCGAAACGCTAAACAATTTGACCATCTTGGTCAGTAACCAGTCGTATCTAATGGCTTCGTCTGGCGGCCCAGCGGTCAGCTGGGCGTCTAAAGCCCGTGCTGGCGCTAGCGCTGCGAAGCGCCCAGGTGAGTCCATTCGCGCTTCCCCAGCCTCGGTTACCACGTTCGCCAAAGGCGACGGCTCGGAAGTGTCAATCTTCTTTGAGCAAGGTCTTGCGAAAGGTTTCTCCTCGATGGACATCGCTTATACCTTGTTTAAGGTTGCGGAGTCCAGAGGGATCTCTCTGGTTCTCCCTGGATGCTCCAATGAGCTCTACGTAGGGATGAATTGTGCCTCCGCTGATATAGTTTTCCGGGCTACTAGCCCTGAGGCGGGCAATGCCGTTCGAGAAATTCTAGACAACACTGGTGACACCCTACCAAAGAAATGGCTCCGAGCCGTGGACAACCACAAATCTCCGCTTGTCCCCAAGTCCCACGACAGGTGGATCCTACTGCCATTTCTTTCAACGTCCCTATCTGCGTCACTGTCCAATGCCACTCGGATATGACGCGAATCCCAATGGGCAGCCAGCCTGAGTTCCAGTGCGCCGTTAAAGTCGTCGGCAGAATCCCGACAGACAAGTATTGCGTCTACTGCCATTCCACCGAGCACAACCGGCCTGAGTGCGGCGTTGTCCGAACCCCGTGTGTGCACCAGTGGCGTCTCCAGTGGCGTCTCCAGCTGCGGGGGCGGCGGCTGCAGGACCAGCGGCTTGTCGTTTGGCTGGAGAGACACCAGTCACCCCGCCAACAGGGGCAGCAGCGGCGGCACCGGAAGTTTCGACAGGAGCAGCGGCCCCCGCCGTAGTTCCAGCACCGGCTGCCGCGTTACCTGCAGCACCAGCAGCACCAGACGTGTCTCCAGCGTCTCCAGCGGTTCCAGCGGCAGATGGGAAGCTCCGGCCGACCGCCAGCGGCTCCTCCTGTGACACCCTGACCGGCGGCTCCCGTGACACCCTGATCGGCAGCTCCAGGGACACCCTGACCAGCGGCTCCTCCGGCACTGCCAGCAAGACCACCAGCGGCACCAGTCACGGCTGCGGCTGGGTCTGCACCGGCGCCAGCAGCGCCTACAGGGCTAGGAGGAGCAGCAGCACCCGGAGCGCCGGGGCGGCGAAAACAGTAGCGATGAGAGTGAGAATGTAAAAGTTCATTGTGATTGAAGAAGAGGAAGATTTGCTGGGTTTTTATATCCGAATAGCACAGTTGGACCGCTCAATTGGACTGGTCCTCGATCTATGACGCTGTGGAATCGAGAAACAATAAGCTAATGTCCATCTTGATTATGATGTCATTGCCGGGGTGATTGGGGTTTGACTCAGGGGTGCATACGATGAGCAATTTTCTTTTCTCGTGGGGCTGGTGGGGCTCATATCTTGACATGCTGTTCTGCCCATGATCTGCGAGTACTCGAGATGGCTGGTATATTTCAGATTGTTACTTAATTGGTAGCGGCGGCAGCGGCCGCGGCAGCGGCAGCGTTGGCGGCATTGGCGTCGTTAAGGGCACCCACCAGAGAGTCAGCATCGCTGGTGCTAGAGATGCCACCAGTGAGCCCTGAAGAAGGGAATCCATCGGGTTGAGGAGGAGCCGCAGAGCCAGCGGCGTTACCAGCAACGGTTGTCGTATCGCCAGCGGCGGCATTGGCGCTATCGAGGGCTCCCGCAAGAGAGTCAGCATCGGCGCTGTTGCTGACACTACCAGTGAGTCCAGAAGCGGGGAATCCATTTACTCGGCGGAGGAGGGCGGGGGCACCCACCAGAGAGTCAGCATCGCCGTTGTTGCCCGGTTCGTGCAGAGTTGGGGCAGCAAGAGCGAGCGCAATCAGAGATATTGTGTACAAGTTCATTGTGAAAGTAGGAATATCGCGCACCTTTTATACCTCGCATGCAGGTCAGTCTAGATCGTACATCGCCCGCCAGATCGAGGTTGTGTGAGATCACGTGAACTCCTTATGAATGCCAAAGTCTTTGCCTTGTCGCTTGCGTTGAGAAGCGCCTACCGCCTGCTGTTTCAGGACTGGCAGAACCAGAATTTGGTGGGTTGCAATGTCAGAGGTCTGTTAGGCACATCCAGCTGCCAAAGGCATTCAGCGCCACTAACAACTGGAACAGGAACATCTAGTGGCGTCACCGGCACCATTCGCGATCAGTCAATCAGGCAGAGAATTAGAGATTCATTGTGGGAAAGGTCTTATACCTTGTTCGGTGAGATCGGACGATCGAGAAGCCGATCGGATATTATAAAAAGTAAATGTGAGTCACACACTGCTCTATCTTTGGGAGAGCCGCACAAGCCGCTCAATGGAGCAATTGCTTTTTCTCAGGTTGACCAAGAGTATACGGATACACTTTTTATTGACGGCAGAAGCCTGACATTGTACCGGTCGATTGGATGGCCCTGAACGTCGCCGATTGCTGCCGTCTAGAGACAGGGCCAATTCAGTATGAATAAACCACTGCCGACAACACGTCAAAACCCAAATCCAAGAGCGTGAGGCAAAGTCCTGGAGCAGCATTTATTTTGAGCTCCTTGTCTATGAGTATCGCCGTCACATGGATGAATCCGCTTATCCAGCTGGCCCGAGATGGCGACTAGACCGGTGGACGCAACACAACAGCTCTACACATCTTTAATCCATGAAAGAAATTATGTAAACATAGAGATCGAGGGCAGCTCGTAGGCTTATTCGTGTGATGTAAAAGGTGTGCTCACATATGATTTCACGTGCCGGTCCGCTAACAGACTGTATTGACTCTGCGTAAGTCTTTATCGCTCGTCAGTCTCATTTTCATCAGTATCCCCTTCATCAGTTGGAGGAGTAGATGTGCCAGATGGGTTTGGAGCACCGCCACCAAGCCCGCCAGTAAGGCCACCAACCAGACTCCCAACGCCACCCGCGCCACCAACTCCGCTAATCAGACCCCGGGCAGCATGTCCAAGCGAATTGACAGCACCTGCAAGGGCAGCCCCAGCACCCAACTGTGGAGTTCCAGTCACTCCGCCTAGAGCGCTACCACCGGGCAGGTTGTCGGTAGCACTTCCAAGCGTACTGGTAACACCTCCGAGGGCACCGGTAACACCTCCAAGAGCATCAGTGGCTCCTCCAAGACCACCAGGAGCATTTTCAAGGCCATCAGTGCCGCCCCCAAGGGTATCAGTAACGCCAGTAGTGAGGCCGCCGAGATCACCCAGCTGTGGAGCCGGAGCGGCGAGAGTAGTAGCAATCAGCGACAAGATGTAAAAGTTCATGGTGGAGTCAGGTTCGCGACTTGTGGCCTTATATAGCCTTACTGATACAGTTCTGTGTTTAGATCGATCGAGCTTATTCACGCCGCACGAGCCCCAGATAAGCGTGGAGACTAAGGCTCATTGGGACCTCCATCGGCTATTGTCAATGAAACTCACTGCATGAACAACAAAATTCAAGGCACACAGCGCCGCTAAAACCCATCGTACCGCTAGATTGGAGGCCCTGATCGTCGCCGATTAGTGCTTAATAAGGAAACATAAATGCGCCACCCAATTGAGTGTTGATCAGACTCGGCAGGAGCTACCCCTCGAGGCAGTCTAATGTGGGCCAATTGGGGTGAGACAAGGCACGAGCACCTAACTTGTTTGGTGGCAGCTCGCACAGTGCTTATCGCGTTACAATTTTTTGTATGCAAATGTTGGGAGGTTTGCGCTAAAGCGCGCGTTACAGGTGTAGTCATGTGAAATTGCAATGCACGTGACGTGTATCTTCTAGACTGTTCTAGACACTAGCATGTGGCTCGCTTTGTTGGATTTGTGATCCATGGGGTGCGGCTCCGCTCCCAACACCATCAGTGATTGTACTAATGACTGTTCTTAGGTAGGTTGTTCTTGTAACTTGTATTCGCAAATCTCAATTATTGATACACACTTAACTAAGGGCTTTCCGAGCCCTATTTATATTCGTTCTGGGTGGCGGCGGCAATTCTTCTTCATCTTTCCAGAATGCTCTCATAGCTTCGAGCCACTGACTTGGTCTCAGGTCACATGACTCACAACGTCATATTTCCAACACCGGGTAACAGCGCCAACGCGAGAATCAAAACGCGTCGAGACACGCTCAAGCCCAGACGCGTCCTCACGCTTGTTTCATATGGCAACATCGGTTCACGTCAACTATTATCCGACTCGCTATAATGTCGAAAATAGCAAGGTCGAGCAACTGAGGCCATGCTTCAGCTGTGCGAAAAATAACCAATGCTTCGCCCACTTGATTTTTTCATACCTTCGAGCAAAATGTGCAGCCTTTGTCGCAATAAGAAGATTAGGAGCGACGAGAATTGTGGTAAACAGCCAAAGAAGAGTAAATTACAGTTGACGCCAAATGATTCCTTTAAAACTTACGACGATTTTGCAATGCTCAAAGACGACCTTAACGTTCTCGCGACAAGTGATACCATCTTAAGAGCGCACGTTCGATCTTGACGCGGCTGGCTTCAAGTGCCGAAAGGTGATCTTCAAAAGGCTGGACCAAGATGAAGTCATCGTCTTCATATCACTACTATAAATGCTGCCAAGACGAATGGAGTATGAGAAGAAGAGAGAAGAGGATAGGAAGACGCAGTGAACAATGGCGATCTCGACAATGACAGCGACCTTGAAGATGACAGGGAGCTCGACGATGATAACGAGACTTTTAACGGCAATCGAGAATCGAGTAAACCAAAGGCAGAAAGATTTCGTATGCACCCACGCTACATTGATATCAGTCCTGGTGAAGAAGCTTTGGCTTTTATCAGCTCCTACTCAGAAGTCGCCGCACCACGAGAAATTACAAGGCTCATGCGAACCCAATCAAGATTCCAACATGTTAACCGACATCAGGTTTACTATTATTATGCAAAGGCAAATCGGGCCAAGTGCAACTGACAAGGACCACAGTGAGCTGCGCAGTGGCACATTGTGGCCTGATACCAAATCCAGCTAGCTACCGTATGTCTTCCACGCCATCCTGAAGAGATATGAGCTTACCGGTCCGTGACTAGTTTCGACAATTGCGGAAACCGTGTACGCATGAATTAATCCTCAATAAATCTTACTCCACGGTTCGAAGACTTGGCGCGAAAAATTATGGGCGGAAGTCCGACGGGTTAGGGCGTACGGCTGATATGCAGGCACACGTTAGGGCTGACGGTGGCGTCAAAGATAATTACCTACTGAAATGTTGTAGCTGTCTATCTAGCGACAGGGTCTATTGTTAGTATCTCGCACAACCAATCCTGGTGACATAGTCAATGCCATTGCAATCTCCGAAAATGGCGAATATAAAGGAACTCTCTCTTCGAGCTCGAAATCCACTGCTGGAAACGCTGATCTCAGAAAGGCTGGACAAGCCTTGAGCTCGTCATTTTTGAAAACGCAATACCGCAAGCCTTTCAGTTGCTGCAGATATGTTATGATGTGTTCTTTGAACGCCTTGTCTTCGAAAATGCTTGGGGCGAGATCGAGATACAGCACTTCCACTGTATTTTCAGGGTCAACGTCTGAAGGGACCAAACTGTCTTTGTATTCCTTGTCTATGCCTTTCTTTGCTGTGAATCTTCGCACGTTCTTACCAATCTCAAAGCTGTCCACCACTTCATCGCCATTTCCCGCGTCCACAATAGACAAGAACGCCGGAAACAGCGAGTAATACTTTTGATCAGATTGAAAGCCTTCTTCAGTTTCCCATAGCGCCGCGTGGAATTCTTGTAGGGTCGTTAGCTTGGGCATCACGATAGGATCAGCTAATAGTCTCAGCCACCATCTAGGTCTTTCGCAGCCAGTAGGGTAGTTGGCGGCGTATCTGACAAAAACCACACTGAGGTGACGTAAGACCCAGTCATACTTTTCCTCGCTCACGTGTTCTTCGAAATCATCGGGACATATTGCAAAGAATTTTGATTTGGCCCATGGATGGGAAACTTTCATCCACACATAACTGTCTTCGTCGTCCTCTTCACGTCCATCCAATCGGACCGCTTCCTCGTCCGCTCCCAAGTGCATGCTCTGAGGCCGATCGCTGCCAAAGGATCCAGTCACGCAACAGGTGAAGCCGGGTTGAATCACATTATAGAATAAATGGCACGTGTTGGACAGCCTGACAAGATCACCAATCTTTGTAAACTTGAATACTTCGCGCCACAGCTCAGGTGGAAGGCGCTCCCATAACCTGGACATTGTCTAAGTGCATTGACCCTGATGACAAATGTGCGATCGAGATGCGCGTAAGAAAGTGGTGCCGCCGGGTGTGCGGCTGGCCATAATCAGGTGTCAGTGGCATCGTGAAGTGCCCATCGGGGAGGTTCGCATTGGCTCGATTTTTGTCATGACTGTGAAATATACAACAACGTCATCTTGATTGTCTCTGTTGTGTGCCTCCGGAAATGCAAACGATGGCTTCCTTAGCCTCCATGATGGACAGTTCTTCTCTGGTACTGGCGATTAGACAGGAAAACTTTGGTGAAATCGACTCATCAAGCAAGGGATAGTTCTGAGAGAGTTTGCAGGTCACTAACGCTGAAGTACTGAAAAGTCTCGCGCCTAGCTCAGGCGTTACGTTGCGTGTTCAAATCGCGAAATTGACGCGCGCGCATATGCCTGGGAATTCCTCCTACACGAGCAGTCTAAGGCCGCAAACTTAATACGACTCAGGATCACAATGAAATCAAAGTACAGGTCGGCTGGATAAGCGAATCTAGTGTATACCTAGACAACTACAGCAAAAGAGTATGGATAATCACGTGGTAACAGACAACCAGAGTATGAAGCGACTCACTGAGCTGCCCAGCAATACTTTTCATAACAGGCGTGGCACTGTGACGAAGGTTGCTGACCACGTCGATGGACTTCTCGTTGAATAACTGCACACCTCACGCAGGCACTCCAATCGGAATCTTGGGTCCTGGTAACCACATTGTATCCATTCGTGATCATTGCGTCTCTTTCCTCAGCAGAGTACGAGAGCTTGAAGGTTGAGGTATTGCTTGCGTAGCTTTCCTGATGGTTCGCAATATACACGATAAGCGGTGGTGTATATCGTTTAGCGGTGCCTGGGTGGTAAAGTGATGAGAAGTTTGTTACGTTGCAGCCAAAGAAAGTGGGCCGCTTGGTAAGGTTTTCACTCATAAATGTCTGCGTGTCTGGCACGTATGGAAAGATGACGCCATTACCCTTTGGGCCAAACTGGCGACGAAAAGTGTGGACGAGCGACGACCCATTGGGCCAGTTGTCAACATTTCCAGAGTTATCAAAAGCAAAGACCACGTCGACGTTTCGGGCCGGCTGGATGAATGGTTGCAGAGGAAGGTTTTCCTCGTCTTCGCCAGAATCGACTAGGGATAGGAATGAGGATTTGGCGATAGAGCTGTGACCGTAGTTTTTGAATGGATTGGGCTCGTAGATGGAAACATCTTGGTTGCGCTGGCTCAGCTGGCGCAACAGGCCCAGTGCGATTCTCGTCATGATGTTTGGATTGGACGTCAAGTTTAGATTGACGATGATTGAATTGAAAAGCGAGGATGAAGTGCCCATATAGAAGCCAGCATTATTGAACCCTGCGTAGCAGGTGTCGGAGGGTCGCCCATTGGACACATTTGTTCCCAAATACTTGTGATTAGTAAATGCGTGAACCCCTGGGTCCCAGGTTCCTAGTTCGTATGGCGTGAGCTCAAATACAGAGCAGTTTAGAGAAATGACAGGAGTATCTGGGTCCTGTCCTACCGCGAGCATTATTGGGAACGGCATATCTTGATTCTTAAACACGGGCCAATTGGTAATGTCATCCCATGTTAAGGCTGGTCCACCTCGCTTGAGCCTGACAAACTGTTGAGAAAGAGCGCGACCCCAGATATCGGTGAGAGATGTTCTAAACCCTGCATTGGTCTTGCTTTGGATATCGTCAGCCAGGTCGATCCAGTACTGTGCGTTTTCAAACAAATCTGTTCCATGCGGTGCGAGTATAGAGTTTTCAAATTCCCAAACTTTCCTTGAAGCTTGCAGTTGAGCGATTGTGGAAAAGTTGTTCAGCGCGAGCGAGCCCACAAGCCAGCTCCCGCTGGAAACCCCGCCAATGTAAGCAGAACTCTGAACGAGTCCGCCAAATGTGTTTTCCGGGTTTGTACGGCTGTCGAAAGCCGCAAACTGGCCCGCTCCAGTCAACAGCGTACGGTATCCTCCACCTGAAAATGCTAAAGCAATGTTGATTGTCGCGTTGGACAGAAAAGATTCTGCGTCAAAGTCCTCAAGCACGCTGAGATACGAAACGAGATGGGGCTTGACTCGTTTCTGCCGCGCTTTGATCCATGCGGACTCGTCGTGGTTGAGATTGGACGCGGGCCTGATTAACGAGCCACTGGGACAGTCGACTTTACCCGGCGCATAAGAATTAGTAGGCGACCAGGCGAGAGCGTAGCCGAGAATTATTATAAGTGTGACTTTATTCACTGGCATCGCTTGCCCTTGGTGATTTGGTGTGACAGTCATCAAACGAGACTCTAAGATTGCCTTATAACAAGGAGCACACCCGCGTGTTAGGCCCCAACAAAAGGCCATGGGGAGAACTGGAACGAACCGCAGAGAAGCGAATTCGGTGCAGACTTTGCTTTGAATTCCACATTCGGCAACGCATTCGTCAAAAACGCTAGGTAGTCTTTCTGTTCTGGCGGCACCGTGCAATAACGCAGGAGCTTGAACTGTTGGATAAACTCAATCATCGTTTGCTGAAACAACCTGTTGTCAGCTTCTTGTTCTGAGAAGAATACCAAGTGAAGCATCTCGACTGTATTGCCAGGATCAATGACAGTGTCGGTACCGAGGTCTCCATTGTCATACATGACGGAAACCTTGAAGCTCTTGACATTCCTTCCCACCTCAATCTTGACGCCTTCCACAAAGATACCACGGGAGACGGAATTATAGGTCACAAATGCCGGGAATTGGGCCATTTGCTCAATGTATCTGTTGCATTGCCCGTCGAATTTGAAACTAACCTCTAGGTTGAATTCTTTGAGTTGTTTGAGTTTCGGTTTAACAAGCGGACCAAACAAAACTTTCATCAACCGCGGATTGGCTTCAAATTCTTCAGCGTCAGGCGCAACAATCATGGCTACCGCCTGTAGTTTTTCCAATAGCCAGTCATATTTGGTGTCCGCCTCCTCGAAATCTCGTAATTGAACGGCAGCAACTTTAAATCCATTAACCCAAGGATGTGAGATTTTGAAATAGATATCCTCGCCACCACATTTACTCAAGTCGTAACCTTCACCTGTCAGCTTAGGAAGAGCATATATATCAGCTGCCAGATAACATCGAAACCCTGATTGAATTAGACTCTGCCAATCTCGACAGGTAGCCGATAACACCACTAGTTCCTTGATCTCAAGAAACTCAAAGACCTCCCTCCAAACCTCTATAGGCAGTGGTGACATGTGGTCACGCCCCGCATGTTGCGTGATCTAGGGCGCGGTTACCCTGCAGTGGGCACACATCCCGTGCTCATAACCTCATTATAATAGGGAGGTTAGATGTAAACTGGACACTGGTAGATGAAAATCCTCTTTCGGACAATTCACTACGCCAGGACTAAACTGTAGAACGAAACTTGTTAAACCTTGGAATAGAACACCTTAGAATAGGATATTTCCTTTGTCGTCCCTGGCAGAACTTCTAAATTCAACAGTTCCTCCCCAAATACACAGTGAGAACACCTCAGCGTTCAGCTTTTTCTGCGCCTGCCCTACTGAAGCTCAATGCTGGTGCGCACAGCTAACGAAATTTTAATTCTTAAATTTGGGAGTTGCTCTGAAGCGCGCCATTACCACCCTGTTGGAGAAAGCCGGTCACGGCTTCAAGCTCTTAATGGCAGAAGGCTCGGCTGCTGCCCCCGTACAAATGCCGCTAAACTTAATCTTGAACGCATCTAGCATTAGACACACTAACTTTTAGGCGCGAGATCACAGCTCGAGTATTTCATGCGATACAGTATGACGCCAAAGCTACTGCTACCATACGTCCATAACACCGAATTGGATGCGAGGTCACGCGTTTGGCCGTAACGTGAGCGCTTTGCGATACAAAGACGTGTATATTGGAGTAAGTGGTAAGGGGTAGGTGGTATTAGTGTTGATATAGAGGCGTGAAATGTGTGACTGGCTAGCTGCCTGGCAAGTCTAAGCCCCAAATGGCCAAGGGGTAAACTGGTATGAGGACTCACAGAGAAGCGACTTTTTTGCATATTTTGCCTCAACAAATTCCACCTTCGGAAACGCATTTGCCAAAAATGGCAAATATGGCCCTCCTGGCGCCGGCGGCACCATGCAATAACGCAAGAGCTTGAACTGTTGAATAAACTCAATCATTGTTTGCTGGAACAATTTGTCGTCGGCATCTTCTGTTGCGTAGAAATCCAAGTGAAGATGCTCTACTGTATTGGTCAAAGTCTCCATCAGCCAAGAATTGGGTAAGCCATCGTGCGGCTTAACTAGCATGATTACTGCATTCACTCTTTCCAATGGCCAGTCGTATTTGGTTTCTGCCACCTGGTTGACGAAATCTCGCATTCGCAAGGCATAAAATTTTGAGCCCCTGGCCCAAGGATGCGACAGCCTGAAACGGATATATGAAGGATTATCGCCGTCGCGATCCGCATACTCATATGAGAAGATATCGATATCTTCATCCTCATCTTCTTCATCCTCATCGTCCAACGCATCATAATCAAAACCCTCGTCACCTTCATTTTCATTCATCAGGTCTGGAATATCGCACGCGTGTTGATGAATCATAAGAGAACATCTAAAACCGGGCTGAATTTGATTGTGCCACAGGCGGCATGTGGCTGACAACCTCAATAGATCTTTGGCCTCAAGCAGCCCAAAAATCAGTAGCCAAACTTCGTCTGGTAGTTGTGGCGACATGTTATGTCCTCCTTGCCGGGTTCCCGTGCACAAAAGCGCCCTGGCTTGGCAGCTTAAATTAAACCAATCTTAAGTCAACGCACGTTACCCGGAAGTGGCTCTCTCAAGATTACGCTGGGCATATCAGCAGCCTCTCACCAACTGTTCGCGCCACGCTCGCCACGCTCGAATACCACCCTATTGATACATATGATACTAACTTACCCAGAAACAGAATCACTTAGGCTCTCAATTGGCTCAACATGCCGTCAATCCAATTCACGCCCTTTGCCTGGCTCAGCCGCTCGTGAGGCGGATGCAAATAAGACTTGTCGGTGCATATAAACGAACAAAGCTCCACGCCAATTTTGATCTTGCTGTAGAATTTCATTTTGCGTTCAAACATCTTGAGCCGCACAAGAGCCGTACCTTGAATGGAATGATGCCACTTGCCCATAGCGTTTTCCAAGCTTGGATATTCATAGTAATCGTTCTCGGTTGCTATAAAGAAGCGGAACGGATGGGCTCCTTCTGCCAATGTGGCATTCAACCAGGTGTACCCTTCGAGTTTCTTGGATATACCAAGTTCTCCCTTGAGGAGCTGCTGCCAAATAGCTGAGGGCACTCCCAGAGTGATTGAGTCTCTTACCGGGTACTCAATTACGGCATCCGGGATCGGGAACAACGAATCTCGATCCCAAGTGTCGCCAATGTGCTTGGCAATGTCGAGCCCGTTTCTGAAGTTGTTGAGACAAATCACGTGGCTGTCCAAATCATGCAGCCATTCATCGTCGCTAAAACTAATCATATGGCTACCCATATTGAGTTCATGATAGTCGGGATAGTAAATCTCCGGTCCGTCCTCATGGGCCCAGTTTCGAAAGATCTTCATGTCGAGATCCAAAGTGTCTTCATAAGACCATTGCCTAAAGAGAGGCATACCGGGTAAATCTTCAAGCATCCAAGTGTCTTCCCAGCCTGTCCACTTTTCAAACAAGTGCATATCAAGCATGTCTTCATAGGTCCACTGCAAGAACAGCTCCAATGCGGGGAAGGGATCATCAATATCGTTCTTGTGCCGGTCGACATGAAGATCGTGGGCTGTCCAGTGGGTGAACAAGTTCATACACTGACGAATCAATCTCAGGTCCTCAGTTTCCTTCTCCTTGGCCGGCTTGGGCTTACCGGGCTTTGACTTGGCCAGGTGAGAGCTTCGGCGAGAAACTACCGGAGAAATGGGCGGCGAAATCATGCCGTGTTCGGTCTTGCGGGGCTCATACTTGTGCATAAGGCCTTTGACTTCATTGCGCAAAGTAGCTAGCTGGTGCTCAAACGTTTTCTTCTCGCCTCGGAGGCGTTTGACTTCCTTTTCAAGGAGTCCGTTGTTCTCAGTTGCAGTCATTGGAGAGAAGTGGTGGGCTTTGTGCTTATATTGCTGTGGTGAGAGACACAACAATAGGAACAATGAAACCGTGCAGCATATGTCTCACTACCCCGGATTTTCGGTGCCGATCGTGTCTTGGCGCCCAGCGTGCATCTTTTCTGCTTTCACGCCCGCTCCAATTAGATCTTCCTGTTCAGTGAGACTAGTGGATGAGAATATGAATGAATGAGATCAAGATCAGCGGTCTCGTGATCCGGGATTCGTCTCCCGATGGAGAACCGATTTTTCCGAGACATTCCCTTGTAGGGGTCCCAGATGATGTAATAAGTCGTGCCGACTCGGATACGCGAAGCCGCCGCGGATCCATTGTCACGTGTCAATAAGAAGGCACCAGACGATAGTCGATACAGTTGTAGAGATCCCGCGCATGTAGTCACGTGTTCTCAGATCCGGAGACACATCCGTGAATTGTTCAGGTAACTGTTCCCAGTCTAGCCTGGTTACCCATCTGAGCAATTCCTTGTGTCAGTGTCTGAGACAGTTATCTCCAACGGTGGAGCCAATCACACCTCGAAGCATTTCAAACTCCCAATTAGTACGAATTCCACGTGGTCACCTAGTGGTGCGCGCAGGACTTGGCTGATAAAACGCTGAAATAACGACCTATCGAGCGTAATTGTGAGAACAGCGCAGTTGTGAGACTGAGTCTGTCCAAAGTTAGGTACAGTGATAATGGATCAATATACAACGCGTTACATAAGCTAGCTTATCACCTTCTGAAGGCACTCCATAGAGAACATTCACTCCATGCGATGACGGCACCAGTAAGACGGATGAGGCGTCCATCCAGTGAAGGCGGCGCTGGTATACCCTTGTAGGGAATGGTTGTTTACGGAAGCTGGATACGCTGGAAACCGCGAGCAATTAGGTGGCTAAGTAAAGTCACTGGCCCAGAGCTTACAACGACTATAATAGATTATCATCATCATCATCATCGATGAGGACGCCACCCCGCATGCGGCTTCAACTTGACCTAACCGTGGATTTGGGTCAATGAGAACTGACGGTAATGAGAGAAAAAAGAAATTTCCTTCGATTCCCAAGGGCCGTAGTAAAACAGTGTTTAAAAATATTGGTAGGTGACCATACGACCTGTTTGCTAGAGTATCTCGACACTGACCTGGAGGTTTCGTAAATGTTGAAAAGCGAGGCTGGAACGATTTTTCGGCATCAACAATTCTTCAATCTAAAGGACTGTAATTGTCACGGTTACTTTTAACTTTAGAGACTTGCACTTGCACTGGCACACTCGTTAAGTTGCGCGCGACGAACATTTCTTTTTTCTCTCATTGACCTAAATTCTCATTGACCTAAATTCTCATTGACCTAAATTCTCATTGGCGTCAATTCTCAAAATTTAGGTCAATGAGAATTCAGGTCAATGAGAATTGAAGCCAATGAGAATTGAAGCCAATGAGAATTGAAGCCAATGAGAATTGAAGCCAATGAGAATTGACGCCAATGAGAATTGACGCCAATGAGAATTTAGGTCAATGAGAATTGATGTTAATGAGAATTTAGGTCAATGAGAATTGACGCCAATGAGAATTGATGTCAATGAGAGAAATTTTCTTAGCGTGCAGTTTGCCAGCAGTTATCCTTCCCAACGATTAATTGCTGTCCTGTGTGCAAGTCTAACCTTTAGGCGACCTGGTCTGGTGTTACGACAACACCACGGCCCGCCCGAGAACTGGGAGCATCATCCGTTCCTATCCGGAGACCACTCACTAACAATACAACCGATTGAACATAGTGATAACGTCAAGTCTAATGGTCTGTCGCTTAGCGCGAGGTGTTACCTGGCTCTAAACAGGGTGGGGTAATGCGCGATCGTAGCGTCCGACTTGCTCTTTTCCGGGAACTAAGCAGAGAAATTCTCACAGGCGATTTCCACTGAAACATATGTCTCTCTATCCAGAATGACCAGTCACGATTCCCCGTCTTTGACTCTATCAACTGTCCTTTCGTGATTGCTCCATCCATGTCATGAACAGATCTTTGGTCAGTTAAGCTCCACTCACGTGTCTTTTCGTGTGACTATTTGCTTGATCGTCGAGTTGGCTTCCACTGCAGCCACAGGTGTAGCCACAATAGCGTCCCGTTACTTCTTAGAGGCTTCTCCTTGGTGCACAATGCCCAACTCCTCCTTGAAGCTGTCAGAGGTCTTCCTGACCTCCGCTCTCAGTACCGTCGGCGCATTGATGCAAGCGGCTACTGTTTTGAGGGGACCTACAGTCCTCATTTCTTTCAATGGGCGGTCCGTTCTCTGTTTTTCGCGGGCCTCGAATCTGGACAAAAGAAATGCTGGCTTGTGACCAACGCATGCACATGTCCATACATGGCCTTTTAATTGCTAACAGCTTAATAAGTTGTACCGTTTTCGTCGAATTCAGTATGAAACTTCCGATGCTGTGGTGACACGGCTTTGTTTACAAGCGCGTCCCCAAAAAAATAACAAAAACAAAACTCGCGTGGATTGACGCGTTTTTGGTCTCAACAGCGCGCTTCCTTCGACAAACGCGGTGTGGCTTACGACGGACGTGAACTCAATAACTTTGGGAACATAAGTACTGTCTAAACGGGTTCCATTAACAGGGGTCAGCCGTGTTCACATAGCGGTTATGCTGGATCAGCCATACACCCCAGGAACGGATCTGAAACTCCGTCAGTGAAGGCAAGATCACGCGTCTGATCTTATGTTCGAGTAGAGCAATTAATTGATGGTGATCCTTCGCTGTTCATTCGCTCGATGCTCGCAGGTCAGACATTGATAGACATTTCGCACGCTCATGAAGATCGAACATGCACACGACAGATTTCCTCGTGGATGGGCCAGCGACCAGCGCTTAATTCTACCGCATGGTTGATTCTTAGTGATCCCTCATCTAAGAGAAAGTGTTGATATGTACGCAGTGGCTACTTTGAAAGGATTGCATGGTCCTGGGGGGTCGAAGAAGACTTTTTTTTATTATTATGTGGTTATGCCTGATGATTTTCACAAGACACTGCCCTTGACTGTTGTCTGTGAGGAACTGTCCCAGTTCAGTCGATTTCGGGGGTCTCTATTCAGGCCAGATATTCCAGGAGAGACGAAGATGATAACGCATTACCAGGAAAAATCAGAGACCTACTACTACATGCCGAAATCTAACGTCAAAATGCTGAGGAATCTAGGGTTGGTTGTAGGTAAATCGGACGCCCCACTACGAGGTAGGCAGATTTCGAGGCGTGCATTATGCTAACTTAGGTGGAGACAAAATTCGAAGGATCATCATTGAGTCTGAGCGCAAGGCCATCGGATCAGTGAGAGCCAGGGCAAGCCTTGCTGCAGTGACAGCGCTAATTCAGCGAGCACGAGGCGGTTTCAGTAACATTATCGAGATCAACTTTGACAAGTTGACCATGGAAAGCCAGGATACCGGATATCAAGCTCGCGAACTGTGACTGCGAAGAGTCCCTGCGCAATGCAAACACAAATTACGTATGTCAGTGTTGTGGCAAGACATCCAGCTACACTGTTAGTCGTCAGCTGTCGGTGTACAGGTTCACGGCTAGGTTTCAGGTCTGCAAATACAATAACATCGCTCCATGCATGGAACCCAAAGTCTCGGAAGTACTTACCGCGCTTCATCTTGCCCTGGAGTCGTCTGGTCTGACAGGAGATCATATAAGCCTGGTAGACCAGTTCGTTCGATGGGAATACAGCATGCTTGTCTACTCATTGATAAGCATACTGCGAGGCCCTAGCTTCAAGTTCGTTAGCAAAGATGGCATGATAGCTTACTTGCAGCAAACACTTAGCGCTAGAGTTGGCATCAGCTTATACGATCGATGGTTTAAGGACTGGTCTCTTGTCGTCTGCTGGAGTGCGTTTAGGCATGCAGTCAGCAAAGCTGAGCATCAGCAAACAAGCTATTGGGACAACCAGGAACCACACGGACGCGAGTCTGATCCAGCGGACTCTTCCACTCCTGTCCCTTCCAAACTCCGGAAACGAACTCCACAGTGTGATCGATCCGCACGCAGTATAGATATTGCACGTACCACTAGCTCAAGCGAAGCTTAGGCCGGATAGGCGGCACAGTAAGTTTCGGTATCATCAATGGGTTCTGGGGCGGCCGGTGATCGGTACGCACGCGTCATATGATTGAAGAAGTCTGTGGGGGCAGCTAGTTTTGGTGTCTTGCAATGTTGTTATCTGTCTGTGAGATCTTAATTATCCCGGTCGGCCTCTGCCCACTGGTGACAACGCGCGCCTACAGATTCCGGCGATCAACCAACAATTTTGGGAGATGGATGACAATCCACATTTCATGCAAAGGGTCGATGTGAGGTGTACGACTGATGGAAAGGATAACTGACGTTGAGAGTGAGGTTACCCATCGACTTCAGAAACTCTTAGGTGATGCAGCAAACTGATCGACTAATCATATGCAAGTTGCAAATCCTGCATATAAAATGTGAAATATAGGAGTTTAGAATTGAGTTTAAAATAATCACAGCCGCTATTACCTTGACTCAAAAAGTTATTGAGGTGCTACTCGGCATCGCTGTCGCTGTCTTCGCCAAAGAGACCATCAGGCAGGTTGGCCACAGTCCCACCAATGCCAGCAGTAGAGCCACCTACTGTAGTTGAGTCTGCTGAACCGGCGGCGTTGGCCGCCTGGTCGAGACTAGAACCTGCATTTTCAAGACCGCAGCCAGCACCTGGGGGACAATCGAGTGGGCCTTGTAGAGAGCCCTTCGAGTCCCGTCGGCGACGTTCTCTTGAGACCCGTTCCGGATAGGATTCAGGGCTGTTCATCAGTCCAGCGTTGACTGAGACTGAATTTGATGGGTTGGAGTCTGGCAATGGCACCGCGGCGACCAAGGTGGCAGTAAGGACAGTAGTGACTTTCATGTGTATTGCTGCTTGCAGTAGGGGGAACGGATCATGTTTTATAGTGGTATTTTCCAGCGCAGATCATCGGAACGTGATCGAGTATGCAAGCGATGAGGAGCAGTGGTCTGAATCGGGATTAGATCGTGCGACCAGTTGATGACAATTTCAGTCATGGCGGCGCCCACTGCAGAACCGTAGCCTCCTGCGATTCCGCTGTGCCCCTGTGATTTGATAGGAGGCATCCCTCTATGTCTGGTCCGATAGAGCTTCTAACCGGCTCCTTAAACGGGTGTTGCGATCATGAATGTTACATGAAACAAGATGCTTTGAACCACAGTGACTAAGACGTACCGTATTTTCGGGCGACATGTTGGCAATTCCATGAATCAGTGTGGTTTTATGAATTCACACATCCTCAGAACACAACAGATTTCCAGCAGATGGTTCGATTCGGCGACCAACTCAACTGTCATACATTCCGTATCTGTGCAACCCTTGACTCAGTGGTGTAGTGTTCATCTAGCTTTGAGTGGCGGTGACTGATCTGGTGAGGAGAACTACAGAACACTTGCACTGTAGTGGAGAATCAATTCAAAGCGCTAGGAAGAGGATGCGCCAATCACGCACAGTTTATATCCCACAACACGTGACCTACACGTGACCTACACGGCGATCCCCGCATAAGGTTTAGCCGCCGAATAACCGCTGAGTCACTGATAAGCTGATTTATAAGCATTGACAGACTATAAGAGGCCATTTTCTCACAGACGCACGGAGACTAACCCATGTTTCTCAACGAGGCCTATAGACAAGACGACAGGCAGAAACAGTTGGATCTGATCAAACAGTATCCCCTGGGATCGCTTATCACTCACGGCCCTGACGGGTTGGATGTGAATTACTATGTATTTATTGCTGACGACACCGACCCGTTGACACTGCGGGCCCACATTCCCAAAGCCGCCCAGCAAACCAAATTGTTTAAGGAAGCGCTGGAAAATGGCGGAGAAGTTGATGTTTTGGTGATATTTCGGGGCGCAGATGATTATATTTCTGCCAATTGGTATAGAGAGACTCAGGCAACTACCCAGCGTGCGGCGCCGACTTGGAATTACAATGTTGTCAATGTTCACGGGAAGGCGAGAATTATAGATGACGACAAGTTTCTTCACAGAGCTTTAGAGGACCTAGCCAAGCAGGTGGAGGAGGGGTATGAGAAGCCATGGAGTATGGACTCTGCGAACGAGGGTTATATTAGAGCGACAAAGAAGGGGATCTGGGGCATAGAGATCAAGGCGACTAAAGTTGAAGCCAAGTGGAAAATGAGCCAGGAAAAGAAGCGGGGTGATGTCGACGGTGTATTGGAGGAACTAGAGAAGGGTAACGAGAAGCAGAAAGAGGTTGCCAGTATTATGAGGGAGAGCTATGCTCAATACGGGGCAAAGTGTGCTCACGCGAATGCTTAGGTGCAAGGCCTTGGAATTCTGGTCGCCTGGCCGTCTATTCGGTGAGGCTGGCTGATTCAACATATTTATTTGCTGTTTTTCAACACTAACACGCATAGACTAATAGAATAATGCATGATATGACTGCTTTAGGCTGGGTTTTCGCTCAGTTGGAGGTATAAAGTGTATACGGCATTAGCCTAGCCATGCCAACGGTAAGAGGATTTGAAGCGCATTTGCCCATGAAAGCTCTGTTGGTGAAGGCTTTGAAGTTCTCGCCCTGTTGACTCCAAACTTGATGCTTTGATTGGCCACGAGTTCCCCTCAACTAGCACTGTGGCGGTACTCACCACCCAGAACCCTCTTCCAGATCGATGAGTGCTAGTAATAATTCCTAGCCTCTGTGACGTGAGAGACTTGTTTGTGCCGGAATTTTGAGTTGGAGATTATGTGAGGCGATCAATACGGCGCAGATTCGACAAAGCTTTGAAAAAAGCAAAGTTCGCAGTGTGGCAGTGGGCTGACGTTTTTGAAATGTCAAGCAAGTGTGCAATGCATGCATCAAGTTCGAAATGCTCTGCCGAACTTGAAACTCTCTTCCTGATAGGTGTGACGGGCCATATAGGCTGACACCCAACTGGAGCAGTGGCCAGGACAGCGACGTGTTTGAAGCTCACTCACTTACACTTCTGCAGCTAGAATCACCACCCCGTCGTCATGACCCGGTGTTTGCATATACTGCTCCCCGCCGTACAACGCTTGTCAGGTTCTATTCGTATATCATTAAAACCCCCGTCAGCTGTTCGTAGCTAGTCGGAGGCCGGTTAGTATCACGTGCTATGCTATGGGGCCCGAAGACTTGTCGCCTAGGTTGATGTAGTGAGTGCAGTCCGGCACTTCCTGAGACAGATGACCGATTGCAATAACTGTTGTATTCATTTTGGCGACAAATTCCTTACACTGGGCGATTCTTGTTTCTTCCATTGCTGAGAAGGCCTCGTCTAAAATGAGGATTCGTGGTTGTTTGACAATGGATCTCAGAAACATGACAGTTTTCTGGTCAGAGAGTGACAAATTTCGGACCGGTGTTGATGGATCGAGCTTGAACTCGGCGACCAAATCATCAACTCTCTTTTTTTGTTCCGGGCTCAGCTCCGGGGGAATGAAGCCTGTTGTGTAGCCAGTGCTAATAGCTTTGTCCACTGGCCTGTGCATCGGAAAGATTGAATGGATTTCTGGCGCACAATGGCCAATATCGTCGTTAATACCAAAATAGCTGTGGGTTCCAATCTTGCGGGGCTTTCCGAACAGAATAATCTTCTTGTTCCAGGACTGTGGATGGTCCGCGGTCAAGAGCGAGAGAAGTGTACTCTTCCCGCTTCCGTTTGGGCCTTGAAGATGCCATCGTTCGCCTTCACGGACAACCCATTTCAGATCGGTAAAGATTGGCTCGCCTCGATAAGCCACAGACACCGAGTCAAGGCGAATAATCTCATCACCAATTTTGATATCTGGTTTCTGAACCTGGACAGCTTGGTGTTGCAGTTTCGGTAGTACCTCTTCAACTGGTCCACTGTAAACACCCTCATTGTCAGCAACGGCGACATGCGTGATAAACTCTGGAAAGTCTTCCTGTGGCCGCAAGCCCAGGATGACATGGGGATTAGGCGGAAGACTGGACAGGGTCTGTGAGATCTTTTCCCTAGAAACAGGGTCTAATCCAAGGTACAAATCGTCAATAACCATTAGTTTGGGGTTCTTCAATACGGAATATGCCAATCGAGCCCTTCTATTCTGTCCATTGCTTAGTCCCACGATCCACCTGTTTTGAAGCCCTTCAAGCAGAAAAGTCTTGCAGGCATTGTCCACCTTCCCTTGGTCATTACAGGCCTTCAAGAGAAACTCATTCAAGGAAATGTCAAATTCGTCTCGAAAGTGCTCGTATCGCGCCGATAGATGACTGGCACGTATAGGCGAAGAGAACTCGACCAATTGCACGTGCTGAGATGGCCAGCCCTCAAATGAATAGGTTCTGCCTAATGGTGGCTCGACGATATGCTTTGCTGCCAGAATTTGTAGCAATTCGGCTCTTCGTGGCCCCGTGACGGCCCATCGTTCATTCCCGCGAATCTCCAAGCTAATTGGCTTCTTGAAGACGTTTCGTTTCAAGTCCATCACCCGAAACAGCGCGTTCTGAAGCCTCACCACCATCTCGTCTTGCGAATCGTTTGATGATGGAACCCCAGATAGTGACTCGATAAATGACTGATTGTGTTGCCGGGGTAACCTTGGTCACCCACTATTTATCCTGTTTTCTCCCAATTTGAGCATCACGTGACTGATCGATAAAATCTCACAGGCTTTTAGACCCCTGACAACCAAGATGGTCAAACGATGGTTTAGAGGTTGGGTGTACAAGTTTGACACCGAGGCTATCCCGGGTATCATGCTCACGCGTACTGAGTACTGGATTTGCGGTAAGTGATGGCGAGAGGTTTGGATATGGCAGGTGATATCGAGAGCCCTGTGATGTACTAACATAGTCGGAATCATCGCTTTTCTTTCGTTCTTCCTGACTAGGGCAGTAGTGGGATACCTGCCTCGACATTTGGTCTTTATCGCTGAACGAATGTACTACTACTACTCTGGAGAGAAGATTTCTCTCTAGCCTATTTATACCAATACATTGCTTAACCCTCGTCCAAGAAAAACGAGTTCGTCAGGAGGGTCGATAATCGCACGACAGTGTTCTTGCCCGTAGAACCTTTGGAAAATTGCTGGCAAATCAAGCTTGAGATTTGGTCTCTGACGCTTTAGTATTGAGTGATTTTGCAAGTTCTGCGAGCTGCACCAGCAGTATCAACATATTTCATAGATGCCTCTGTACACAGCGTCTCAGCCCCTTCGACATTGTTTTCTGTAACACGGCCTCTGCCCTATCGACCATGGCTGCCACATTGATGGGTCCATTGGCTTCTCATTATTCAGGGCGATAGAAGCGGCAAACATATCTTTGGCAGTGGAATGATAGCCCTCAGCCCTCAGAGTTCAATACGCCCTGATGGTATTAGAGGCATGGTCTTTGAGTCTGCAGCATCAAAGTCTATTTGCACAGCTTCACTATCGCGAATCTTGTCACGTACGGATAATGGCCCGTTTTATGTGGCCTCAGTCTCGAGGGACATGTCGAGGTCTTTCAGCGCCATTCTGAGGTCCATAGTCACAACGTTCCTCGCATTTCGTAAGCTAGAGCTTTGCTTGAGGCATTCTGTTCCACAGCTTCATTAAACAGTTCAAATGCGTGTTGATAGAACTCACCGGTCTTTTTCAATGCTTCAAATGCCAATCGCAGGTGCCAGTCTCCTCCTTCCGTGGCGTTCAACACTGACGCCGGCAGCTCCTTGATTTGAACAGGTTCAGAATTCTGTAACCTTAGCCGAAATAGCTCCGAGCTGATCGCTAGGTGTTGAAGTATACTTATCGGCAAATTCTGCTTCACTTTAAGATACAAGAGGCTTCGGTACTTCAATGTTGTCGGGTTCCACTTCCCGAACCACCGCGGTTGATATTCCGCGTTTCCTCACATTTGCGCCCTCTAACAGCCACCTGCTCGCTTTCATCCTTGGTGTCAAGGAGACCTCCAGCTTCATCAAGAAGGTCGGTTACAACCCAAAGAATGCTGCGTTGGTTCCAATCTCTGGTCTCAACGGTGACAACATGATTGAGAAGTCCACCAACTGCCCATGGTACAAGGGTTGGTCCAAGGAGACCAAAGCCGGTGGTACCGTCACTAGTTTCACTCTTTTGGAGGCTGTCAGCGTGATTTTCAGGCCTTCAGAATGTCACTCCCAGTCTTTATATAGCTTCCCGTGTCGTCGTCATTCAATGGTTCAACTGATTTTCACTTCCGCGCGCAAGTCAGAAAGTGGGTAACCACTCTGAACCATTAAATTAGGCTCACCGGTACGCTATTGTCGACTTATTGATTGACACTCTGCGGAAGGCCGGCTGTCCGCCAAGATGAATCTGTGAGACCACAGGCCGAAAAAATCCATTGAGGCTCCAGTCCAACCATCCGACAAGCCACTGGTATCGGAACTGTGCCAGTCGGTCGAGCCGAGACCGGTGTCATCAAGGCCGGTACGGTGTTATCTTCAATGCACACGACAAGGCTGTGGGTCAAGGGTCGCTGGCATTTGTTCCCTCGCAATTCATCGTCACACTAGCGCCGAGCTGTGCTAGCTCCCCAAGCCTTGGTGTGAACTAAGGCACTGAACGTTCCTAAGGTATAGATAAAGAAAGCTTGTAAGCAAGGGTGAGAACCCTGCTATAAGAAGAAAGGAGTTACCCGGCCTTCCACAGAATGGGACGCGAGTAGACCCTGCTCTAGAAGCAGTGGTGGTTACCCGGCTGTACGTTCCAACATGTAGATTCCGCTCCGGCGACTAAGTGTAGGCGGACACAATTGTAAAGTTGATAGAGAACTTAAAAATGTACTATGAGAAGATGGTACAGGGCAATGGCATGAAATACTCGTGGGCTGCCCGATAACGGCCCAATTAGGAAAACGTCAGAAATCTTCAAACACACATCGGACACGTGATTTGGATCTGAAAGCTGTACAGCTGTGGTTATCAGTACGGGAATCTACTGAAGAATCCTCTGGGATGGCACGGGCTCATGAGGAGACTCTGGGGAAAGTTACGATCGGTTGTTTGGGAGGTTTTAGTGCTGGCGCGCGTTACCACTCAACGCAGCGCGCGCGGCGAATGTCGACCAGTAACGCCACAGACTGGATATTTCCCGTTGCTGCGATAGTGCCTTTCGCGAAGCGCAGTCTTTGCTCGGTGCCTGCAGTACTCTCAGGAAATTTTCCACACGGAGGCGGCAAATGCTGTTTTCAACTACCTGCCGCGAAAGCATTAATTTGGCAATTGTTATTGCTATGATTGTTCTACTTATGTCGCTATCCAAGCCTCAGGTGCTTAATGCACGTGACATTTTCGAGTTCATGAATGCGATTGAAGCCTGGAACAAAGAAGACGAGAAGTTTCACGATGGGGTGGTGGTTCTGTTGGAACATGCACTCTTTGCTGCACGCTACTGGCCCCTAGGGATGCTCAGGAGCTTGATTGGCGGGGTGGATTCGAGGCCGGTATCACGGGCTAAAGATTGTGCAAAGGAGATGTCCAGGGTTTATCTTGAGGGCGCTGATTCAGGTGGTTAAAGGCTGGGCTGAAAGTCTCCAATTCAGCAACTTTAAGAGAAGCCACTGCCCAATTCTTTGGTTGCTCATAATACAGTCATCTCTCCATATAATTAGTAATCCTGCATGTACAATTGATTCAAGAGTTGATGCGATGCTTGGAACTTGAATTTGAAACTTATGGCTTGCTGTTCAGTCGAAGAAAGATTATATACAATTAAGACCTGTGCACTATACATTTTTAAATCTGTCTAGCTGGCCTAGCCGAGTTGAAAAGCGCTTTCATGTCACGCCCTGTTCTAGCAATAGCCGCTCTTCCTTCCACCGTGCTAAAGTCGATCAGCTTCCCCGGACCAATTCTAATGGCAGCTCTGGGATGTTCAACGGAATTACGATGGAGCAGCAGGTCGTTTAATCCATCACGATCAAGTTCCACCTCGTATAACGTCAACATTTCGGCAACAGCGCGGAGCGAGAACAGTGTTTCCGCTCGGTGGTCGTTGAAGCAAATTAATCGCCGGTAAATTGCAGCAAAAAGACAATAAACTGATACCTGGGGTTTCGCGTAATCGCACTCAGCAGTTCGTCCTTTCTCACCTGCAAAGGACTTGGCCTCAACTAACATAGATATCTTTGGAATGTTCCCATGGCCAATGTACACAACGATATCAGGTCGAACCTCCACCCACCCGCCATCGACAAACATGATTCGAAATGGGTCTTCTAGAAGAATGTAGTCTAGGTCGTCGGCTCGAAACATTTGTTGCAGGGTTGCCTGCACATAGTGTACTGTTTCTCGTTCCCGAGCATTTCTGTCGTTGATCACTTCTGACAAGTGACTGAGAACAATTCGGTCTCGGTTCAAGTCATTTTGCGGCCGTGGACTTCTGGATATGTATGTGTCGATGTCAAATTTCGTACCGAGATGTTCACCATCTCGCCAGTCTGGCGCTATAGTCGTGGTTGGAACGTCGTTCCCGGAACCAATTTCGAATGTCAAGCTAGAGGTCGTCAATGGTGTGACAAGCTTCCTCAATATTGTTGGGACCTTGGTCATTGTTGATGAGTTTTTGAACGGAGCGCGAGGAAGGTTCAAGTATGGCGGATTCCTGAATGCTGCTGCCTTGGGATTCCCTGCGATGGAGATAAGGAAGGTCTGAAAGTCCAGATAATCATGGACTGACAAACGTCTCGCTATTTCTCGTGGATCCAATTCGTCTCGTTGCCTTAAAGCATCGAGCAATGACAACGGTGATAACGGTTGCTGTTCTGGAGTTCGCACATTCTCACCACCGGCCTGTGGCGTTCTGTTTGCGTTGTTGTTTTGAGTTTCCCACGTAGACAGATCCATGTCTGCGGAACTCAACGGGGGATTCTCAAACTCCTCACTATCCTCCTGAAATTGATCGCGATCGTCGTCGACGAACTCCATATCGCTGTGTCCATAATTCTCCTCCTCTTCCTCCTCCTCCTCCTCGTCATCATCATCATCATCATCATCATGGTCGTGGTCGTGGTCATCGACATCATCGTCTTCTTCGCTTTCGGGCTTTCTGAAGCTCCAAGCTCGGGGGTCAAATGATCCTTCGACTGTTGCCATTGATCTTATATTACCCGTCGCTCTGTTGGCATGAACAGTAACAGTAGGAGGCGATGCAGTGTACCCGAAAGTTCCAGAATCAGAAGCGCTCAGCTCGTAAGCTTCCTTAAAATATTGAAACAGCGAAGTGAGAGGGTAAATTAAAGGTTATAACCACCGTGGGTGTCTGGCTAAAGAAACTAGAGAACTCTCACACTAGTTGTGCAAGAGGAGCAACTGGCTAGCCTAAAAAAGACGATATGCAAGCCTCATATTCGGAGGATCGACCACATGCATATAACTTTATTAATTATAACACGCGAGCAAAACATGACCATCGCCGAACTCAACACTCAATGAACTCTGAGAGACCTTGAAGACTGCCCGTTTAGAAAAGTTCAGCAACATAGTGAGAAGCTCAGGATAAAACTGTACAACAATATCGTATGAGCAAAATTGACCCTAACCTCTAGCGTGCGGCTGACAAAAACAGGCGCCCACCTCATGTACGCGGCAACGCCTCATCTCATAAAATTACACCGCCAGTCGTCCCCGCTTTCATTGTATAACCACATTCCAGATCAGGTAGCATGGGCAATAAGATTTCCACTAATTCTCCCATCGATGGCTGGAAAGGACTGAAGCGTCTCAAAATAAAACAGTCACAGGGAAAGATAGCAAACATTCCAGTGGAGCCGATCACCAAGTTCAATTGTGCCGAAATGCTGGTACTGCGGAAGCTCGACAGGAAGTTTGAATCGAAACCTTCTGAAGTGACACTGGAGGAGTTTACAGACTTTTCCGACTATGGCTGCTTTTCTGAAGTGCTGTCTTCATTTCAACGGAGCAACGTGGCATTGGAGCCGACCTACCGCGGGATTCATGATTGCGAAACCAGGTACTCTCAATGGCGTGATAAGCTACTGGGAGTGCTTGGATATGACGGGCCGGATATCAAGAGAAATTACGAAGAGTACATCACAATTGGCGATAACAGCTACATCCTGCCGGTTGAGTATGCTATTGGTTTCAAGTCAGGCCAAGTGCCCATGATAATCGACGTCAACAATATGTTTTTCCATGAGCGAATGGAGGAATTGTCGGAAGGCAACAAGCATGACCGCATGGCGTTCTACCTTTATTTGGCTGGCCACCTGGTATATCGCAACAGAAAAGATTTGACCGGGCCTGTTGTCACGCGAGGAGTCTATGCATTCGGCTCAAGAATGATATTCTATCAGGCTACAGCTTCCCGGGCTTACTTTGCCAACATCGCCGCCACGGGTAAACCTGGTGATCAGCGCATGATTGTCGAGAAGTGGTGCGCAGATAGGGATGGATTTGCCGCCGCTATGGACAGGATTTTCATGCTAGAGTTTCTGAGCGCCTGGAAAGAGGGTGCGCTTCAGGAACAAAAAGGTTGCGACTGTCCAGCGGTCGAATTGAAAGCACCAGAGCATTCTGGACCAGGGTTAGATCCGGCAGACTTGATTCGTCTTGACATACATATTGATATTGAACCTACACAGGGAGTCCCAGACTCTGAGAATCTGGAAGACATTGACGACTCAAGCGTTTTGGAACAAGAGCTGTTGGACAGCCATCTTAAAAGATCAGACCGCGGAGTGGAAGAGGCCTATAATTTCAGCGAGTTTGGATCTTTCTCCGAGCCGTTGCGTCACCTTCAGCTGGCATTATCTTTTGCCCAATCGTTTGACCCTGATGAGTACAAGACATCGAAGGAGTCATTCTTCAAGTTTTATTCCACTCTCCTCCGCGCACTCAAGTACAACCATCTTGAAGATTTTGAAGAGTCCTACAGAATAACAGAAACGGTTGAAGGAGTGGAAAGAACGTGCGAAGTCTCATACGCTGCCGGTTTCAAGAACGGGTCGGTGCCCGTGATCTTTGGCTGCTATACTGAGAATCAGATGAATCGTTCAAACACCGAAATGGAAAGTCAGATGATGCTCAACTTGCTTTTGGCTGGTTTCCAGTTTCACCGCACCAGAAATGATTCGCATAGCGAGGTAGTCGTCCACGGAGTCCGTGTTTTTGGTTCATTGCTCACTATCTATCGAGCAACTGCGCCTGCACAATATTTCGAAAACACTAAAGACGGTGGTCCAGGTGGCCAGCGCATGATTGTGGAAAAGTGGAGTCTGAAGCGCGGGTTGGGTTACAATTTTGCACGGACCGCAGGAAGGTTAACAGTGAGAAACTTTCTCCTTCTCTTTCGACAGCTTGCTCGGCCCAAGCAGCATGAGGTGAATAAGCGGGCGGGCGAGTCGCTAGAGAAGGCCAGAACGAAAGCGAGAAAAACACGAGACGCCAAGATCGAGCCCTAGCGAGATGTCTCTTTCAACATGCGACGTATCAGTCTTCTTTGTGTTCTCAGATAGTTGTTTGCAGTAGAATTATTAAGCTGGAAATGCATAGAACCCTCTCCTCGTGTTTGAGCGCTGGCTGGTCATTCGGCTCTTCAATGTAGCAGTAGTGTCCTCGATCGTCGAGCTCTTTAGCAAAACACTCAGCATCAGACCCAGAAAGTTCATCCTTCCTAGATTGACCAGACAACTTCTTCAACCTTCTCGCAAAGCCGTGTGAAGAAAGGAAAAAGCTGAGACTATTTATAAGCGCAGGTAAGAGCTCATGCGGCTTTTAATATCCAAATTCATTTGACACTGCGGCTTGACGCGGCTGACTTTGACCGTCGGCATGAAATGTAGCACGTTCAGTAAATACACAGTCATCCAGACTAAGAGTGACTGCTGTAAACAGACTCTTTGAAGCCCAAACACCCCAGATGACTCACCGTGAAGGCCATTCCGGGGGTATAGGCGTATGCCAAAGGTAATTAAAGTCTTGGCTCGCACGTGACACTCCGAGACGTTTAAGCCGCTAAAGTTACGATACCAAGGGCGATTTGATCATTGGCATTGGGAGGGAAAACGCTGCAAAAAACTGCTGTCCATTGATGTCCACACTTCTGTCACTCTTGATTTTCAAAAAAACTTTACCGAGAGCGACACCTTTCAAAGCCCAATCTTGAACGTAGTCTGCAGAGTTGAGCTTGGCGATTCGATCAAACATCTCAACCGCTTCTTCAATCTTTGATTGTTGAATGCATGCAGTCGCGACACCTAGAAGAGCAGCATAAGACACCGGATCCAAGTTCAAAGCTTCTCGGCATATGCTCTCAGCCTCTTGATAATCCTGCCGAGCCATCAAGATGGCCTGTGACTTGTGCAGCAGAGGTTCAACATTGACGTCACCGACTTTATTCTTTTGAAGGTCCATGGCCCTGTCAAAGTGTTGAATAGCCTCGTCTGTTTTTCCTTGAGCGAGAATGGTCTTTCCGTACCATTCATGAGCGTCGGGCGAGTCAGGAAATCTCTTTACAAGCGCCTCCATGTTTTCAATGGCGTTGTTCGGCGAGCCTGTCACCATAAGAGCCAAAGCCAGACGGCAATGTGCGATTATGAAGTTATCGTCTAGCTCGACACACTTTGAGTAATGGGAGAGAGCAGAGTGCTTATCGCCGGCGGTAAAACTCGCCTTGCCCCAGAAATAGTAGAGACTGGCGTTCTCAGGGTCCAATGCTTTGGCTGCTTCAAAGTCTTTGTTCATGTTTTCATAGTCTCTAAGGCCCATATAGACCATTGCTCGGTCGATGTAAGCGTGAAAAGTTGGTTCGAGTTCAAGAGATTTCGTGTGGTCTTTAAGGGCAGCTTCATTGTCAGAGCAAAGATTTCGCAGCAGCCCTCTCATGTTTAGTGCAAGCGCAGAGGAATTGTTCTCCACGGCCTTGTCAAATAGACTCAGAGCCTCTTCATAGCCGCTTCTGGTCTGCTTCTCCAAGGCTTCAAAGCCCAGTTCAAGGCTGCCACTCGCGCCAATGGGAAGTTCTCGTCTCTGACGCGAATTCATCACCTCGTTGGCAAGACTTGCCGAACACATTACTTTCGGAGCATTCCAATTGCTGACAACCTCCGCAACATGCTGATGCAGGACCTGCCTCACGGTGTCGTTATAAGCCAAATCCTTGTAGTTCCTGAGAACAGCAGCAGTCGCGCACTCCAGCAGACTTTCTTCATACCTCTCCAGACGCTGGTAAGCCAAGCCCCTCAATGTATAGCACAGGGCGGGATCTTGCTTCAGTCTCAATGCCTCCGTGGCGTCCTCAATGCACTTCTGCTGTTGCTCTGCCATTCCCCAACAGGCGGCCCGTTTAATTAAAGCGCTCTTATCGCCACATTCAAAGGCCATTGTGAAGGATTTCAGGGCAGTATCCAAATCTCCTTCGGCATTAGCTTGGTGTCCGAGCACGGTGAACTTGGCGGCTAAAACATGTTTTCTCTGCTCTTCTTTGCTCAGACTCTTGAAGGAAGCTCTCGCCTCGTCTTCAGCAGTCTTTTTGCCACGGAGCTTGCGGAAAAACGATCCGATTGTCATGGTGAGACCGATATGCAGGCTGTCGCGTCTTGGCGTGCGGCGAGAATCGATGTGATCACGTGAATTGTGTGTTAGCTGAGCTAACCAGTTAGTTGGCTAGTTGTGGTTGCTACACTTTATCATTATTCAATCATTAGCACGTGTCTGAAACTGAAACAGTGACTCACCTGAGCATCGCACGCCGCACGCTTAGTACGGAACCTTGCATGTGTCACATGTTTGAGTCGCCAGTGAGATTTGAAGAATGAATTGGGTATGAGGTAACGCACATACATATCACCATATCGATCTGGATACCGCTATTAATCATACATAATTTGGTGTCCCAGGCAACCAATTCTTAAAAATACATCATCTTTGCTGTGAAACGACAAGTCGATGTAATCGCAAGACGTCTAGAGGCAGCGTGGATTCAAAGTGTGGCGCAATTGCCGGAATAGCCATCAACTAGGATCTCCGGACCCGTTTTGCTCTTTTTGGATCTGGAGGAACTTTATTAGATAGATAACTATTTAACGACCTCTATGGCGGGCCGAAAAAACCACTTTTCGGAAAAACCGCGTTTAAATACCCTAGGAAAGAAGGAAGGGGAACGTTTTAGGCCAGAATTGACTGGCGGAACCGAAATGAGTCAAAATGACGTCACGATTGGTCTCTTGGCCCAGTTGGTTAAGGCATCGTGCTAATACAACTCAGGTTAACAAACTTGAATAACGTTGAGACGCGAGGATCGGCGGTTCGATCCCGCCAGAGACCATTTTTGCCTCTTAAACGAGGTTTGGCCCTTAGAATTACACTGAGAACTATCTGTTTTGAAGACTAGCCACTCAAAACTCAAAGACAACTCTTTGGCATGTGGTCTGTCAAGCTCAGGAATGCTTGAGGAACACAAACAGAATTCTACCCCACCAATCGTACGCCGCACCCTCATTTCACGTCTCCATGGCAACTTGGCTAACCCATTTATCTATCCCTGTATCGCCCATATAAACAGAGCCGATCTCCTTCTTTACGCTATTGCATAATGTGTCTACCCGACTGCTCCAATTGCACTGCCAACGTCGTTCGAAAAACTTCCGGCCGACCGCAATTGATTATCGATCACAACTTTGGGGACTGCGAAGACTGGTACGTCCTTGAACTAGCCAAAGCACAGTTGGCCCGCAAACTTCGAGGCCACAACTGCAAGCGGGGATTGATATTCTTTCCAAACAAGCAATTCTTCTTTTCTGCCAATGCAAATCAGCGGGCGAAATTCGAAATCGTCGAGAAAGCCGCATTTGACGGGGCTCAGTTGAATGATGTTCTGAGAATGATGTATGACTGGATCAGCACGAAAACGAGGTACTAACTATTTATTAATGTAATTTCAAGCGTACTTGGCGAAGATGTAGCACGTCGCAGTTCTCCACTTCTTCAGACAAGAGATTGGGATTCCTCGCCGCTGACGGCCAGATCCTGTGTATTCAACCGCGAACGCAATTAGCTGATCTTTCTAGTATGCAAGGAACCGGCGCAATCTGTTTGAAGACTGGAGTCGCCAACTCTTGACCTATCTCAATAACGTCATTGAGTCCATCACAGTAAAGCTTCCTCAGCAGTCTGCGCTTCCAATTTTATGCCAACCTCTGGCGAGCATGCGTGAGTCCCACTGGATAGCCGTCCTTTATACGGTCATTAGGTACCATATGCGTGTTATCTTCTAGTTCGCCTTTGGATTCGACAAGTTGAAGTACAAAACGTCCACTGTCTTGTCTTTCATCGAGTTTGTACAATGTGTCCCGTTTGTGCTTCACATGCAATCCAGTTACGGGTTCAGCAAATGATTGCGATCTAAGCACGATTCAATGGAGGCTATCAAGCTGATTGGAAGTTCAACATACCGCCTTCCACGCTGAAATATGAAGATTTCCAAATACGCATTGTGCACTTCGAGCCCCGCGTACCGTCTCGTGCTGGCTCTGGTCCAACCCGGAAGGAGGTGTGTGAAAGCGTAGACTCAACAGTCGCTACGTTGTCGCTTGTACTGACAGCCCTCGACTGTGCCGGTTTTTGCGCAATCCCGGATAAACCCGTGTTGACAAACTCTTGCTTGAAAAAGTGAGCTTAGCGACGTTTCCGCCTAGGTAACACAGTCTGTCAATGCGATGCACTTTCCATCAAGCAGCATACTGAAGACCACAGAACCTTGAACGACAACGGGTCCTGTCAGTGAATGTGATCCGGCCAAAACACATCCACTGGGTTTCTCTGCACTCTGTTACTTCCTACCTTCACCTTGCAGTAGAATTGCAGATACTTTGACATTAGGAGTACAAGCTTGTTGAGGCCCGAAAAGCTAGCTTGCGATAATCAGTATCAGGTTCTTTAACTCACAAGGCGCAACTCCATCTGGGCGATGAAAGAATCCAGCAAATGCGCTGTGTGTTGACATGTTGCTGGTTTTGGTCTCTGAACGATCAGGGTTAACGAATTGCCGTACTGGCTAAAACCACCGTAGAACGTGAGTCACTGACACCAATCGGGTCCTAGTTAATCGCGTACGTCGATGCCTGTAAGTGAATCATGGTTCGTGAACCCTAACCCTATCATCCCATCACCATCGTCTCATGAGTTTGCCCGCTTTAGGCAAAAAGGATGAGCAGCATGAAGAGTAGAAGGAAGGGCAAATAGGAGATCAAAAAGAATGCGTCAGCCCGGAGTCGAACCGGGGGCTCGTCGATGGCAACGACGAATTTTACCGCTAAACCACTAACGCTTTTTGCTTGATTTTGTGGTTTAGGTCGCCTGGGCTTGACGAAAACGAGGGTTAGGGTTGAGATTTTTATCGGCCCCCAAATGGTTCATCGGCCACCAAATGGTTCACGATTAACATGCAATTGATGCTAGAATTTGACTGGATGATTACGCAGCCCTCACCTCGACTACTATATTTAGACTCCTGACTTGACACCGCCACCACATAGCCAGGTGTCACGTGCCCAACAGTCACCCCGGCATAATCGCCGATCCACCCTGCGTGCGGCGGTGCCCCACATGACTACTGCGCCGCCACCTGGTATAAAGATTAGCGATTGACCAAATCAGCTACCAATGAATGAACTTGAGACGAAGCTAATTGAGCACAACGCGCAACTGCTGAAGCAGAATCGTGCACTGATGGAGGAGATCAAAGAGATTCGGTCTCGACTGGAAGTCTCTGAGACAAGTATAAGAAGTCTCAGACAGGATGTTCAGAGTCTAAAGTTTTCCATGGCCTTACCGGCTGAAAAGAGACTGAGTTCTGATGTTTGGCGTGAAGTTTTGAAATATTTGGTTGTATGGGACTTGCTAAAGGTTCAATTGGTTGGACGGTTGTTTTATGAACTTGTGGAGGACCTGTTGGAGTTTCAATATGAGTTTGCCACTAAACGAATCTCTGTTTACAACTGCGCTGGCAATGATTATCACATGTTTATAAACAGCAATCCTTTGAGGTATCTTGGCTCAGACAGAATCATTCGACGGCTATTTTTCATGGATATCAACCAATTCGTAATGACTCGACAGGACCTCGCCTGGATTTACACTAATGAACGGTACAATTTGAAGGAAGTTGCGGTATATGGAACAGCTCAATGGGTGGAAAAAAACTTGCCAGCCATGTATGAGTGCTTCCCCTACGCCAATTTTGCCTTGACGGTCAGGCTTAACAAGGATTATGCCCGGCCAAAGATCGCTAGAGGCGTGAGGAGTCTCATTATTGAACTGGAAAACGGTTTCCATGGCGACGTCTTTTTTGACGTTGAACCAGACAACAATGTGGACATTCTCTGTGTCAAGTCAGATGCACTCCTCGCTGATGCATCCGTCACGTTTGAAAGTTTCAAGACCGTGGCTCTCCAGCTCAAAGAACTGAGATACGTCACTACTCAAGTCCCGCAAATGATTGGTCCAGGTGATATTAATGAGTGTTTTCTGCATGTCGTCCAGCTCCTAGGAACATTCTTCCCAACCACAGCCAAATGGTCCGAGCATTTGGTGCAATTGGACTTTGTCGAAAAGGCAGCCGGCGGTATCACTGCATTGGCAGAGATGTTTAGTGGGCTGGCCGACGGACTGGTTAACCAACAAAACGAAGCCTTGTGAGTACATGAATTGAATAGCATTTGGTATTTGTGTAAAGTGGCTCCTCTATATCATTGATATCAGAAGCACAGATGCGGCTCAACCCTAGCCCCATGGCGTTCCGACCCCGATTCATTTGCGTGAGGTACACAAATCAAAACGATGCACGCGCGCGTCACACTACACGGCGTCACACTAATCGAGATTCTTGCTCTGTAATCGTTTTGATTGCATCTCTGAAGGGGAGTTGGTCGCATGCGACGGAGTATGTCCCAAAGTCGTCATAAATGAATCGAGGGTTTTCATAGGAACCGTTGCCATACTCCATGACTTCGCTTAATAGAACGCGTAGCTGCTTCAACTGAGCTAGCATAGGTCGAAGGGTTTCATCGATGAAGACATACGCACACGACTGGCAACCAGAGCATCCCCGAGATTCCATCACAATTTGGAGAATCTCAACATCATTATCGACTTCAATGTCGAAATACTGAGCCAGGTTTGGAATCAACTGAGGCCACTCGGTTCCAGGCGGGTTCTCTTCTCTAGAATCGTCATAATTGGGCAGCTCGATCCGCAGCCGCTTTGCTCGACCAATTTTGATTCTGTCGAGTTTCTCCTGGAAACCAAAGAACTTTACATGAAGCGAGATGGTAATGTCCGCGTTCGTACCGGCTTCCGCCTTGGCCAGAGTGCTGTTCAACAAGGATCTGTCAGTGTTTTCGTCCACGTGGACCCAAAGGTCTGTGAGCGATTTGAACGAGGCTAAATTGTTCAAAAATAGGTGTTCAAGCTTCTGTGATCGATCCAGCCGAACTTGCCGCACTGTGCACCAGAGCAAACTCAGAGTGGGCTCGTCAATCGGCTTCACGATAAACGGCATCCAAAACGGTCCACAATCTTCATCGCCCCATGAATCTCGCGGAGCCATAATAATCAGATTTAAAGCCCCATCGCTGTCTCCAGTTAACTCGCATTCAAAGTTCTCCGCAACGATCGAAAATAGGTATGGACACGAGAATTGAAAGCTTGCAATATCCGTAGAGGCGTGGAGAGGCTCGCATATATTGCGCCAAATTTCGTTTGGAAGTCTTGTCGCCATCAGATAGTCAGCTTTAGTATCACTTATAGTATGAGTACTTATAGTATGAGTATGACTCCTAAACTATCGAGTATGACTCACGGCGAGCCATGCAAGCCGTGCCGAACAGCGCATACATATTAATACATGAGCTATTGAGCATACAATCCTTAGAACCAGAGCATGACAACAAAATAATGGCCGATATTTATCAATCCCTAAATCGCTATACACAAGGGTTAGGGCAAGGGTTAGGGTTAGAATATCCTCCTCCTTGTTTTACCCCTTCCCCAGCACACATCATTGCTAGCACTCTACCATGGATGAGGAATACGATGTTATTGTTTTGGGCACCGGTCTGACCGAGTGTGTGTTGAGCGGTGTCTTGTCTGTTGAGGGCAAGAAGGTTCTTCACATTGATCGACAGGATCACTATGGAGGGTGAGTATTGGCCACACTTGGGCAATTGGCAGCGATTGGTTGGTTTGGTTGTTTCCTTGGTCGCTGGTTCCAGAATTACGTCAATGTTCTGAGAATTACGTTGCCTGGGATTTGTCGCTGCCTGTTTGTCGGCCGGAGACTGCCAGGGGGACAGTAAGCGAGATGGTGCGAGGAAGTGCGAGGAAGTGCGATTCGTGATTGCCAGTCGGTACGAATGGGATCTGCGAGACTCGAGTCGTTGCCGCTGTCGTTGCTGTTCTTTAGTCCTGCGTGACGTCATTCGATGAGGCTTTTTATAGCTGAGTCCTTCGGCGCCACTACTGCCATCTCTGGACCTTTAACGGCTGTTGATACGCATTGACACGCACTGAGTCTTGACGCTGTTGGCGTCATTGAGACTTGACGCTGTTAACGCCATTGAGACTTGCGCTGTTACGCCATGAGTCTTGAAGCTGTTAACGCTGTTAACGCCATTGAGATTGAGAGTTGACGCTGTTAACGTAATGTCGCTGTTACCTCGCTTCGCTCGGTAACTTCGCTCGGACTAACATAGTGAATCCGCGTCCCTCAACCTGACCCAGCTCTACAAAAAGTTCCGACCATCTGCCAAAGCCGCAGAAGCCCTTGGCCGAGACCGAGACTGGAACGTTGACCTGGTCCCCAAATTTCTCATGGCCGGCGGTGAGCTGACTGACATTCTCATCAACACTGACGTCACGCGGTACCTTGAGTTTGTTCAGATTGCTGGTTCCTACGTCTACCGAGACGGTCGAATCGCCAAGGTCCCTACTACGGCCTCCGAGGCTCTGTCCTCCCCCCTCATGGGCATGTTTGAGAAGCGACGAATGAAGAAATTCCTCGACTTTGTGAACGGCTACAAGGAGAACGACTCCACCACCCAGGACGGCATTAACCTCGACCGAAACACAATGACTGAAATTTATCTCAAGTTTGGTCTGGAGACTGGTACTCGAGACTTTATCGGCCACTCCATGGCTCTGTGGCCAACTGATGATTACCTCACTGCTCCAGCCCGAGAGACCTTTGACCGACTCAACCTCTACATCAACTCCATCTCCCGATACGGCGTGTCTCCATACATTTACCCACTTTATGGACTGGGCGAGTTGCCACAGGGTTTCGCTCGATTGTCCGCCATCTACGGTGGTACCTACATGCTCGACAAGCCAGTCGACGAGGTGGTCTACGACCCAGAAACCAAGAAGGTTGTCGGTGTGCGATCCGGTGAGGAAATCGCAAAGGCCAAGATTGTCATTGGTGACCCAACTTATTTCCCAGAGAAGGTCAAGAAGACGGGCCAGAAGGTTATTCGAGCCATGTGTATTCTGAACCACCCGATTCCAAACACCAATGACCTGGACTCTGTGCAGATTATCATTCCTCAGAACCAGGTCAAGCGAAAGAACGACATTTACATTGCCGTTCTTTCCTCTAAGCACATGGTGGTCGCCAAGGGCTACTACCTGGCTATCATCTCTACTGTCATTGAGACTGATGCTCCACACATTGAGATTCAGCCGGCTTTCGACCTGCTGGGCGAGCGAGTCGACACTTTGATGGGAATCGCTGAGATGTACGAGCCAATCGAGGACGGAACTAAGGATCACGTCTACATCTCCAAGTCCTATGACTCCTCTTCCCACTTTGAGTCCACCACCGATGATATCAAGGACATTTACTTCAGAATCACCGGTAAGCCACTGAAGATTGAGAAGCGACCTACCGTGGAGGAGGAAGAGGCTAGAGCCAAGGTCGCGGATCTTACCATCTAGCGTCAGAACCTCTAGCGTTAAAACACCTCTAGCGTTAGAACCTGTAGTAGCTTAGAATAATAGTACAAGTAATCTTACGGTTCCGTACCCACCCCTAGCGGGTCGGCCCACAATCAAATTTGCTCGGATAACGCGGGCCGAGTTGACCTAGCGTTGGTGAGAACTGTAGCGTGTTCATCATGAGAACTTTGTCAACGTTGTAGAAATTCATCACGTGGCAACAGCACTGAACGCTGAACGCCACGCTAGAAAACTTCAGAACCCTGCGCTACACTCTAGAACCCACTGGGACCACTCGAGGGCCACTCACAGGCCGAGTCCAGTAGCCCGTTGTTCTGCGCTGTCCTCGTGAATACAGTACAGTGTAGTCAGGCTGAACTAAATCACGATTCTTTCGAAAACGTCCACGTGACCTCCAAATAGAACGGCAGAGGACCTGCATGATGCCTCACCCGGCATTTCCACTTACTAAGCAAGTCCCACTATTATTCCGCAAGATTTTCATAGGCCGGCCCGCGCGGAATCTGGGCGCACATCAGAGGCGTGTCAGGTTGGCTACACCTGTACGCGGTGTGGGGCACTTTGTCCCACCGGTGATCCGTCCTCTTGTCTTCTTACACACCACACAGGCAGGCACTCAGGCTTACACTCATTTCGCGCCAACTAGCCATCCGCCTATCCGCCGCCGCCTATTATACGCCGCCTATTATACGCGCCTATTACACGCCGCCGCCTACTATTCGCCGCCTATTATACGCCGACAGCCGCTCCTAACCGCCGACACCGACACGCCGATGGAAGAATACTTGTTCCCTCCTCCGCCCGCCAACTTCAAGGTTATGGCACCCCAGCCTGTCAAAGGCCGAAAAAGACAAAAGAGTATCATTTCTCTCGATCACTTCAAGCAAGGCTGGCCGCAGTGGGAGACACCTCAGACGCCAACGACGCCAACCTCATTTGTCCCCTCCCATCGACACCGAAAGTCCCTCAGAGACTCGTGGCAGGGCCAGAATGTACTCCTTACCGGCGCACGCATTACTGAACAGGAGGTCTGCATTGTCCCCACTAAGCACTCGAGAACTCCTTCCATGGACTTGTCCGATAACATGACTAAACTCCAGCTTTACACGGATCAGCCTCAGTTTTATTACTACGAGGTTCCTCATTCCCCAATCGCTCGAACTTGCCAGAATCCGATCGTCTTGAACTCTTCGTTCCAGGACGAAAGACCCGTGCATCGCCTATCCCTATCATGCACTGCCCAGGATTTGGATATCATCACCGAATCTGAGCAGCAAATGGAACCGGAACTGGCCCAGGCAGTCAGACCGCAACCAATTCGACCCCAGCCAGTTAGACCCCAAGGATTTCAGCCCATTGAACCGTCCTTCACCATGGGAGAACCTTTCTGATCTCTATGGACATCGCATCAACGAAGACACGTTAATTATTTATCAACCTAATATATCTAATGTCAAGACTCGAGCCGACGTAGCGTATAACAAGTCACGTGCCGTTTCACGATGATGTGCAGGATGCTTCAGGAATGCAGCCGAAATGCGGAGCCTTGTCAGGGGTACAAAACGGGACATTGAGGCGACATTTCTCCTATATAGGTTACAGTACAGTGTAAAGCTGTCGACATGATGGTGGCGTACAGGGCGCAGTGCGAAATCAGGGGTAATGCGGGGTCACCCCTCTATAGACAAGCAGCAATCGTTTGCAGTTGCCTACTTTCTTCTTGATGGGTGCTGAGCGGTTCCAATATCCACGATGGTCTTGCTGGCCAATTTCCACCACTATTACTATTTAGAGACTCAGCTGACTAAAGAAAGCAATCGCTCAGCTACATACGACAGGTTTCCGACATGTTCTGACGCTCAACTCTGAACGCACTGAATATCATTCTCAATGCCTGCAGGGACCCTGACATACTTGTTTGTAATCTTGAGCATGTTTTCCTTGAGCCACGGGCCCATCCGCGACCTGTCGATTGACTCTGAAGTTCCACGCGTGAAGCTAAACACATTGAGAAGCTGTTGAACGTTCTGGCAACTTACTTCGTATAACGCAAGTTCTTTGAGGTTTGGGAACTGGTTCATGATCCGTTTCAGAGAGTCAACGTCAGTCTTTATACCAATTTCTGACATGATTGCAAGACTTTCAACTTTGTTGGTCTTTGGAATATTCAGACACATAGGCATATTGTAAACCTGTAACTCAATGTCTATACCAGTATCGAGCAGTATTCGCTTGCAATTGCCAACTTGAATCCGTACTTCACCTTCAGCCGTCACAGTCCAGTAGTCTGAGTCAAGACCCAGAACCAGGCCTATATCTGCATTTGGGAATTCTGAGGGAGGGAATTCAACTGTGTATGGCTTCCATGTCAAATGCTGTGCAGTTCCATGTAGATCAAACCTAGTCACATTGGCTTTGAGCGATTTGACACGTCTCCACAATGGTTTGTTCTGAATTTTGTCGGCAATAACCCACGATACACGTGACAGAGCATAATCAAGTTTCCCTGTTGCGAAATCCCTGACCGCCACGTCACACACCGGACGCTTGTTCCAAGTTACTTCCAGCTTTGTCGTTAGGCCAAATCCTAGGTTCTTTGAAATAATGTCATTGAATGTACTCGACACTAACCGGACCTCCGCAATTCTAGTCTTGACAGCGTGTGCAACGTATTCAAGTACAATTGCCAATACTTCGGGAGGCACTCTGTCCATATTGCTTGTGTCATTGTTATAATACCTTGGTGAACTGGTATATCGTTGCTACGTGATGTTGGGTTAGGGCTTAGACCCAACGCGCCCCCGCGTTCGGCTGCATCTCTTCTGGTATGTAACCTGTGATTCCGAGAAAAATGGCTGATGGCGAACTCTCGATTTTATCGCCACAAGATGCTTGTTGCATTGATAAGATGTGCAAACAATAGTGAATCAATTCATGTTTATGAGCGTCAAATTAAAAACCGACTTTCTGAAGACAAGCGACCTGAACTGCACATTCGATCTTGACGAGACGCTGGTGGTAAAGTGTCCAAAGACGAGGTAGAAAAAGTTGAAATCTCTGAGGTACGGAGCTAAAGTCCGTGAATGAACTAGTCGACTTGGTATTCCGCGAAAATCAGTTTCTCTTAGCCTAGGACGCGTCTTCATATCGCTCCTATAATATCAGGACGGGAGGGCAAGACTGAGAGAGAGAAAGACAGAGAGAGACAGAGAGAAGCGTGGGAGACAGAGAGAAAGACAGAGAGAGAGAGACAAGAGAATGAAGGCTATGAAGAGAATTCGAATATAGCTGGGATAGAATGATAGCGATGGCGAGGTCTCAATTATAATGTGACCTATAACGGTGATTGGAAGCGAAAAAACCTCAACGGATCGCATCCCTGTGGAGAGTTGATTGTGATGTCACTTGTTTATCAGCACCAACCCATACACAGCTAGCTTCGTGTCAAGATTCAGCACAAGCATCGCTGTTGCTAGGGCCTCAGGATCGTAAGTGCAACCACGTAAAAGTGGGTTTATCGCGAGAAGCAAGACATCGAGGACCGGCCGTGCTACAGCTGTCCTCAGGCGCTAAGGCTCGATGAGATGCCATTGTTTCCCGAGAAAGAACCGCACGGTACCCGAGAGGTCAACGCAGTGGCCGATACACAGTGATTTTGCCTTGAAGTTAAATTTATTCACGGTGAACGGGGCAGAACTTATGCTGAGAACAATGTCAGGCTTCCGGTGTACTAACTTGGAATAGCAATAGGGAAAGCCACTGCCGAGGTAGGACGGTCATCGTGACTGAAGATACGGTAAGAACGACATTCGAGCAGAGCTGCGGGATTTATCCTTCAGCAATTGATATTCCGCTAAGTACATACGCGCAGGTATACACCAGAAACACCAGACAAGTTGATAGGGGACCTTCATCGCGGCCACGTGTATTTGGATTGAGTGGATATCACATTCGTCGGCCTATTGCCATCATATTCGGATTGGTATTGAATACGATGCATGATCGGTCAAACCGACTCGAAGAGGCCTATATCCTCACGATAATACTCGACTCACTGACCTGCCTGCAATCCCAGCCACTCAGGCCAGTTCGATTAGTGGTGGTCCTCTGCATAAGAACGCTGGCATAGACGTACTCGAATACCAGGCCAGTGGACCGAGTAACGGCGCCACCTCTTCTTTTGCATGTCCTCAGTGACGTCGTCGGTCAGCTCAAAAGAACAAGCCCAAGGTCCTTTCAGCTTCTTGGTACCGTCTACCAACTATTATTGACATCGGCTTACAAAGTCTATCCACATGGCGATAGAAGGCGCGCCAGAACACCGGAGTCCGCTTGAATACACTGTGACAAGTCAAGGTTAAATAAACGGCACTGAACGTGCCAAGAAGCTCCATGCCGGTCTATGTAGGTCGATGAGCCGCCGATACCGATAAAGCGAGACAACACGGCTCTTCAAAAATTGGACAACGACAGGGGTCAGCACGCGGAGGGTTAATAATGTCCAATCGAGAAAAAATCACAGAATACGAGCAGCCGTGCCGTTGTGTTTACGACTGCAGGTAAACATCATGCAGAGGTGCATTCGGAAGGGACGGAACAAGCTTATCTTGGCAGGACCGTGCAGCAAAGCACTGCAGCTGAGAGTCGGTCCGAAGCTCGGTTGAGATTTAACTCTGTCGGAAATGAATTAATGGATGTTTGGAATGAGCACAGTTGCAAGCGACGGCTTTAGGGCGCTGCAGCACGTCATAAACGCGCATTATCATGCCATATGGGCCATTTCTGTCGTTGGACTAAGGTGTACGAGAATAGTACATACGCCGCTGATTTTCTGCGGTCTGGGTACGCATCTTGGGTTTTTTCCAAATCTAGTTACATGCCGGACGGACAGAATTCGGAATTGGCAGCCAGATTACCGTAACATATGATCTTGACCTGAACATCAACCCGTCGATCGCCGTATCGGTACGTTTTGTCCAATTTCGCCATCGGACACAGTGAGAACCGGTATGCAGGCCGAGGTAGCCAAGTCTACGGAGCTCCGAACCTGGCTAATCACTTTAACCCCATGATTATCTGATTATCAGCATATGTTGGAGTGACGAACTAGCTATCGGGCTGGTTCAAGCTCAGCCGTACTCCATCGTTGTCAAACGCCGGCCCCGGACTCCGCACTGATAAATATGTACTCCGGGACGGCACTGATAGCAAGCTTATCCGCCGATAATGCCAAACGGCTCAAACGTGGGCAGCGCAGTGAGAGACGCGAACTCACAATCATCAACATGTTTACCGTTGCGATTTCATGCGGCATGCGGCGGTCGGAATAAGCTCATCTTGGCACGTCCGATCGGCATTTCATTCGCAGAGAGAAGCGGAACTTCCGATTGCGTGATGCACATACTATATGAGCGGTACGGAATATATGAGCTTCGGACAGAAATATGAGCTTCGGACAGAAATATGAGCGGTACCGAATATATGAGCGGTACCGAATATATGAGCATCGGATCCATTGTGATAAGATGCCGGTTTCGTCATAGGGCCCAGGCAAGAACCTGAACGGCGCTATTATGCAGCATGCAATAGCACAAGAACACGGGAGACGCACGCTTATGCAAGGTTCTGCGGGGTGCATGCAGGTTGGCATAGGCCGAGGAAGTGGAGTTACGTGGCAGGGGCAACTTGGCACGAAAGCATGGGCATAACGAACCCAACACAGTCATTGAGTATGGATTTTATGCAATTGCACAACTTTGCGCGGACGAGAAGTTGATTGCCTTCCAATTCAAACAAGCCGCCGCGAACGGCACCACTGCATTGTCGAGTGCATTATCGCTCAACACAATCACGATGCATCTACGGCGTTGAAGATCACATCGCTAGGCGGCTCACGGCAGGATTCGCTAGCGGGCTTCCGGTGCGGGCAGGTGCGGCGAGTGCCTCGCACTCGCTCGCAGGCCGGCACGCGGGCATGGACACCGGACAAACAACCCACGCACAGACAGAATCTGACCTCAAATCTATAAATTCTGGCCAATTCCTCCTCTTCATCACTAACCTTCTCACCTCTCATACCCACACGCAATGCAGTACTCTCTTCTCCTCGCCATTGCCTCTGCTGCCTTGGCCGCCCCACTCGGTGAATCCACCGTTGCCGGAACCCTCTCTATCCCAGTCCGACGAGAGAAAGCCTCCGATACTGGCAAGGCTTTGAACAAGCGTGGCCCAGTCACTGAGCCTCTCGGAAACCAAATCTTCTACTATGTCTCTTCTCTGAGCATTGGAACTCCAGCTCAGACTGTTGACAGCATGGTTGACACTGGCTCCTCTGATCTCTGGGTCTACACCCCAGCTGGAGCCTCCTCTGACACTTACGACAGCTCAAAATCGTCCACTTACAAATTTATCAACTCGGACTTCTCCATCCAGTACGTTTCCGGCGCCGCCTCGGGAGATTTTGTTTCTGATACCATTACCTTTGGCGACCAGAAAATCACCTCGCAGCAATTTGCCACCGTCTCCCAGGGTTCACAAGATTCCCAGATCGGAATTTTTGGCGTAGGTTACGCTGCTGGAGAGGCCGGTCTTTTCGCTACTCCTGCTCAGCCAGAATACAACAATGTCCCAGCTTCTCTCAAATCTCAGGGCCTGATTGCCAGAAATGCCTACTCTCTGTACCTGGACGACGTTTCTGCTTCTTCCGGAAGCATCGTCTTTGGTGGCGTTGACTCTGCCAAATACACTGGAAACCTTTACACTGTCCCAGTCACCGACACTACTTACTCTTCTCTGCAGGTTGACGTCACTGTCGCTGGCACTGACTTCCAGGCTGTCTTGGACTCTGGAACTTCTCTTGTCTACGTCCCACAGGCCGTGGTTGACTCTATTGGCAAGCAGTTGGGCGGAACTTGGGACTCTACCAACCAGCTTTACTGGGTGAACTCTGTCCCAACTCAGAATGTTGCCTTTGAGTTTTCTGGCGCCACCATCAATGTGGCTGGCTCTGAGATTGTTCTGCCAGCCAATGAACTGGTTGACGGAAACGCTCCAGGTTCTTACGGTATCGCCGTTTTCCCAAACACTCAGACCCAGAACATCAACCTGCTGGGTGACGTTTTCCTCCGAAACGCCTATGTCGTGTACGACCTCGACAACAATGAGATCTCTCTCGCTCAGGCTTCCTACTCTTCTTCTTCCAACCTGGTCGCAATCCCAGCCACTGGAAGTATCCCAGGCGCCCAGGCCGCTCCAGGTAACTCTGACAACTCTGGCAACGGTGGTGACTCAGGCAACTCTGGCAACGGCGGTGACTCAGGCAACGGCGGCAACTCTGACAACTGGCTCTGCGAGTACTTTGGCATCGACTGCTAAGCAGCTGAATCCAAGCTACTAAGCTCCGACTATATCCTTCTATGTTGTGTTTTTAAATACCTTTAGCTACGAATTGATTACTATACCACACAGTGGCATCGTATTATGTCGAGTCAAGGTGTAGTTACTCGCTTCTGTGATTATATTTTTGACTAAATTCTAAACTGCTAATTTTCACAATTTATATGCAGGATCTGCAACTTGCATATGATTGGTCAGTTGCCTGCCTCACCTAAGAGCTCCCAAAGTCGGTGGGTAACCTCACTCTCTACATATCTTTCATTGTTCTGTCACAACCCTAAGCCGGAGAAACTCCGGCGTCTCGCTTGACAGGTGGCCAACCACCGCCATCAATGTCGCTTCGCCTCGACGGCGGCCAGCTGCCGCCGTTATCTGGGGTCTGGCCAGCTGGGGCGGCAACAACAGAGGCGAGTATGATCTTCACACTACTTTAACCGTTGGCGCGTCCCCAGTTACAGCCGCGTCACGTGTCTGTCAGGTACAATGTCTTAGTCTGTAACGCACCTGGTTTCCGGCCATGTTCTTCCAGGTGGATATAGGCGACCAGTGATTAACGGCAGTATCGTCAGCTGGGTGAAATTTGAAAAGTTTAATATTCACGCTACAATGGAGTGAATCGATGATATAGAATTTACTGAGCTACAGCGCTTCAAGTTACCAGATAAATAATTGACAATGACGTCATTTTAGTGGGCTTCCAGCGCCGATTAAGCAGCGGCGCCAGCTGCAGGAGCAGCACCGGCAGCGGCACCTCCAGCGGCACCGCCTGGGGAAGCGCCACCAGTAGCACCGCCGGCAGCAGGAGCACCGGCCATACCGCCAGCACCAGCCATACAACCTGGGGCAGCTCCAGAACTGGCAGCGCCAGCAACGCCGCCAGCGGCTTCTCCAGTGCTTCCAGTGGCGCCAGTAGCATCACCAGCGCCAGCCGCACCAGCCGCACCGGCGGCATCTGCAGGGACAGCGGCTCCTGGGGCTTGTCGCTTGACTGGGGCTGTAGCACCGCCCGCAGCAGGAGCGGCACCGCCAGGAGCGGCGGCGGCGCCAGAAGTTTCAGCGGGAGCAGCACCAGCGGCAGGAGATCCTGCCGTACCGCCTGGGGCACCGGCCATACCGCCTGGAGCAGCCATTCCACCGGCACCGGCCATTCCACAGGCGGCGGGAGCGCCAGCGGCTCCTGGGGCACCTGGGGCAGAAGGAGCGCCGCCAGCACCGCCGGCACTACCGGCAGGGGCACCTCCAGCGGCACCCCCAGCGGCACCTCCAGCGGCACCCCCAGCAGCACCTCCAGCGGCACCTCCAGCGGCACCTCCAGCGGCACCTCCAGCGGGGGCGGCAGCAGCACCGCCTGCAGCACTGGTGTCGTCTCGTTTGTGTGGTGGCCATCCACCCGCGTTGACGGAGATGGCGGGCGCGATACCAGCGGCGTTCGGAGCCTGTGGGGCTGGGGCAGCGAGAACAGTAGCGATGAGAGTGAGAATGTAAAAGTTCATATTGATGTGGGAAGCTTGCAGGATTTGACCGGTATTTATGTTCTTTCTTCAATCCAAGTCCCTGGACTGATCTCGATCTTTCCTCCGTATACGAGTGGGATCAGAAAATCACGATTACTGCTATCATTGCGGCGATATGGTTGCGATATGATGTCATGGATCGGAGCCATCCAGGGACAGGTGATGGGTGATCTTTCCGGTGCGCGCAAATTTCTGAACTTCAGCAGTACCGCTCGGGTGACGTAACACTAAGACTCTTGAGACCAAGCTGTCGAGCGCACAACTGGAAGGGAATCTGAGCGCCTCTGTGCGCTCAATTGCTTATTGCCAGCAACTACCTTTATTCTGGTTAAAAAAGCTATGAAATATGCAATGACATCAGCGCATGTAGATCCAGGTACAACTGCAGTCAATCTACGCACGTTCCCCTCAGTGGCTTGCTGGACGAGTTGCTCTCGGCATCACACAGCAAACACCGAATCGGCATTACCGATGGTATGGAAGTAATGACGAACTGTTTGATGGTAACACAGGTGGCTTGGGTTGCTGTGCATGCGAAACACTATTTATACTATGTTCCGCCTAACTGGCATTCTACAATCCTACACGGACCACCGCTTGAATGGAACGATAATTGATTGTACGTCCAGGCCAAAGTCCGGCGTGGGACTAACTATTATCTCTTTGGCGAATTCCGGCGCCACATTTCGTGCGGCTGGAACCTCTTGCGGCAAATGCCATGCGACCAGAATATCAAGAGTCCAATAAATTAATTAAGGTTTATTTAGTTTTGAGCGTCCAGCGCTTAGAGGCCACCCAGGGCTCCAGTGGCAGGACCACCAGTGACGCCACCGAGAGCACCAGTGACGCCACCAAGGTCAGGGCCATCACCAGTGACTCCCCCGAGGCCACTAGTGACGCCACCGAGGCCACCGAGGCCACCGGCGACTGGGGCGGTAGCACCTCCAAGGACACCAGTGATTCCACCGAGTTCACCAGTAGCACCTCCAAGGGTGCCGGTGACAGGAGCAGCAGCGCCTCCAAGGGCACTGGCAGCGCCAGCCACAGTGCTGGCAACTGGAGCAGCGGCAGTGGCGGCAGGGACGGCAGCTCCGGTGACATCAGCAGCAGAAGGAGTGGAGACGGGAGAATCTTCCGCTTCATCATCGTCTTGTCGCTTGAGTAGGCCACTCGTGAGACCGGAGAGGGAGTCGCCATCGGTTGCGGCACCGGCGGCACCGGTAGCGGCACCGGAGGCATCTCCGACAGTGTTGCCTGCAGTTCCGGTGACACCAGTGGCGGCACCGGCGGCATCAGTGGCGGCAACACCTCCAACAGCTGGAAGACCACTAGTAGCACCTCCAACAGCAGACCCAAGAGCGTCTGTCACGCTGCCAGTAGTGCCGGACAAGCCGCCGACGCCGCCCAAGGGGTCGGTCAGGGCGCCGAGCGGTGGAGCTGGAGCGGCGAAGGCGGCGGCCGCGATCAGAGAGACGAGGATGAAGTTCATTGTGTATACAGCAGTGATAGATTGGAAGCTTTATATAGTTCGTTCTTCAATAGCTTTCGATATTATTTCGATCGAGCCAATCGGCTTGACGCGATCAGATTCTGCCTCGGGAACGAACCAGCACAATGGAATCTGTGAAACATTAGGCGTTTCTGGGTCAATATGATGTCATATCTCGCCACATCTGGGTCTGGGGTATGCGTTTTCGAATTGGTAAAGTCAAGCTTTCAGGGGCGCCGCACGAGAATGGTTACTTTTTCTGCGCGCTTCCCCTCCACCTCGATTGGTACGGGTGACTGTTTATCTGTGGTGAACATGGAACATACCACACGCTTCACTGTATCTGTATGTGCCAATGAGAGCCGATAGTCTCCAGATTGAATCAGTTTAGATGAAGAATAGGCAAGCGATCGAGCCATTCGATTGGGTAAGCCCTGATCGGTGTCAATCATTCCTCTTCAAGCAAGAAATCGAGTATTATATTCAAAGTGACGAATGGAGCAGTCTTCGGACTTTCCTTGTCTAACCCCTCGAGGCAATGGTCTAGTTTTGTCTTGGCTCCTGCAGAGTGATTGTCAATCGATGCAGGTTAGTATTGATATCCCACTGGTAATCTTGTGGGGGTGCTTCTGGCTGGAGTGGTGGGGACTGGTGAAAAGTCTGTTCTGAGAAGCGTGCAAGTTACCCGGCTTTCCGAATGTGGCCAGCGAAGTAATACCAACACTCAAAGTTTGCAGTGACTATTCTCATGGTTGCTCCAGTCGACACCGTGGTGAAGTTCCAGATGCCTGGCCGAGTTCCTTCTCAAGCAATATTCATGCACTCTGAACCTAAACAATCAGAGAATAAACCCTATAAGAACGATATCATAAA